>PVJX010012958.1:0-48765 GCA_004027295.1 Dolichotis patagonum | reverse complement strand
TGGTTGTCCTAGTGTCTCTCATTCTCTTCAAAACAGCTGTACATACCTTCATGTGTGTTGAAGTTAAACAAAACAAAACAGGCTAAACTCACTCTGAACAAAGAATAATAGTAATGCTGGATTTCACATTACGATGCTACAGAATCAGCACTGGGTACTGTAGTGTCCCTTTTTCTTCAAAGTAGTTGTTCATTTCATCGTGCATTATATAATTGGTTCTCATAAACTATTTATAAGTTCTATGCATGCATGAGTCTCTACATATATATCTATCCTTCTGTATTAGGGGGAAAAACAAAACAAAGCAAGACAAAACAAAACAAATTCCTAGAAAAACATGAAGTGAAAAAGTCATACAAAACTGCAATACAAAGTGATCTACAATGATTACTATGATGTCTCAGCAGTATATAACATTAATAAAAACAAAACATTGGAGACATAAGACTTCAAAAGCAGGTAATGATCAAACCAGAGTGGATATCTTAGTGAATCTTGTCATCTTCAGTATAGCTGCCTATACTCTTAGACTTTATAATATCAATCATAACAGATTCAAATAAAATCAGTCAATGCAAAACAGCAATCTAACAAACCAGATTCAAATAAGGTTAGTCATAATAAGACAGTGTAAGTTATACAGGGCTTCAGATTAAGTTAATAGGAAATTAAGGATGATTACCATAATATATCCTGATATTTTTGGGATAGCTGTCCATGCCCTCAAATCTAGTGTAAGTAGACAAACTAGAATAGAATATAATCCATCTAAACAGAGTGGTGAGAATAATGTAGATTTTAAATCTTGTTACACAATTAACAATATCCTCTGCCTTCCTTTTTTAGACAATTCCTCCCCTTTCATTCACACAGGGTGCAGTGCTCATTTTGGGTGCCACTAACTCTCTAAGTTCTTAGACTGTTATTTATCCTATTTGGTTCTGAACCTTCTGACTCCTGGACTTGATCTCGAATTGTATTCCTTTGCCTATAAAAGCCTCAAGGTTTTCCTTCATTATAGATGAGTAGTTCTCTGCTGCACAAAAGTATGTCTTTTCAACCTATCTGCAGGTGCTGGTCAAGTTGCCCCTATTTCTCTCTGGTTCCTCTTCACATAGAGCATTGTTTTCTCATATTTGACTTTCTGTCCATAAACCCTCTTTCAGGTTAATTACGTTTCCAGTACAGAACATCTCAACGGACCCTATCTCCTGATCTATTCTGCCTGTGATTCTTTTTGTTAGTATATCAAGGCCATCTATGTTAGAGATTACAGCCAACCTTCTCTGCCTCATTTCTGCTATGCTATTATTCTGCCATTGGTTGTCTATTTTTCTCTTTCATTCCACTGTCTGCCTTGTTCATTGAGGCCTCTCTGCCACTGTTCCTGAAGTCCTCGTATTCTTTTTCTCTCTTTCTAGAATGTCCTTCAGTATTTTTTGTAGGGTTGGATTGGTGGTCACAAATTCCCTCAGTTCCTCTTTGTCATGGAAGCAACTTGTTTCTCCATTAATTTCTAGAGACAGTTTTGCAGGGTACATCAATCTGGGCTGGAGGTTATTTTCTTTCAGGGCTTGAATTACTTTGTTCCAAGCTGTTCTTGATTTGATGGTCTGTGTCGTGAAGTCTGCCGTGATTTTGATGGATTTTCCTTTATAGGTGATCTGTTTCTTTTCTCTGACACCTTTTAATTTTCTGTTCTTATATTGAATTTCTGGGATCTTGATTATTATGTGTGTGGGTGTAGCTCTGTTTTGGTTGTAGGTGGCAGGAGTTCTGTATGCTTCATACATCTGCATATCATTTCCTTTTTTTATGTTTTGGAAGTTTTCCTTAATAATTTCTGTGAATAGCCTTGGCAATTCCTTTGTTTTGACTCCTTCTTCTTCATTAACATGTTTTATTCTTAGGTTATAGATCCTCTTGTCATCTTCTAGCCTTTTATTGTTACTGCCTGTTTCCTTGTTATTTTTAAGAGATCTTTCCTTTTATGATCACACATTGCAAACCTGTCTTCAAGTTTTGATAGTCTATCCTTAGTTTCTTTCAAACAGTTTTGCCAGCTTTCAATAGAGTTTTTAGTTTCCTGGTAATCTCTTTGAATCTGCTTCATGTATTCTAGGTTTTCTTTATATTCTTCATTGAATGTCTCTCTCCTTCTTTTGTGTTCCTCCATTTTTCCTTCTGTGTCTTCTTGAGAGGTGCTTAGCATTTCTTTTATTAATCCACTTCTATGTTGCTTAATTTGAAATAATATTTCAGTTTTGTGCTCATCTATGAGGTCCTGAAGATATCTCTTTATGTCCGCTGATGCTGTGTTTGACATTGCATGTTTGCTGCCCTCAATCTCTTTTGTATTTACCTCTCCTGGATCAATATTCTCAGGGTTGAAGCCTGGGGGATTTTTCTTATTTTTTTCTCTCATCATGTTTTTGTTTCCTTCCATGCAAGTGTACAGTGTAGTTCCCAGCCCCTTTCCTTGTTGGTTTTGGTTCTTCTGAAGCACACAGGCTAGGGGTTTCTGCCCTCTCCAGTTTGCTGTTAGTCACTGAGGTGCAAGCAGGGGCAGTGTATCCTGGCCCCTCCTCTCCAGGCCAGCCAACCTTCTGGGGCCTTCACTGCATCAGTGTGTGCCACACATAGGGAATTCATTTGAGATGATTTATTGGGTCCCAGTCAGGGGTGTGACCCAGGCAAAGCCAATCCCACCAATCTGCTCTGGGAGGGGAGCAACCAACTGAAGTCACTGCGATTTCCAGTTCTGCCCATCCTGCCTGACTCCAACCTGTCATCCAGTTGGTTGTCCCTTTCCCATTGGAAGGTCTTATTCCCAGCACTCACCACAGGTTAATGCCAGTCCCTCTCTGGCTCCATTCTCCGTTGGGCCCCCCGACCTCCAACTTCAGCGTGGCTGCAGTGCGAGTCCATGGCACCTTTGGGCGAGTCATGTGCCGGGCAGCTCAGCTCCATTGGCAGGGTCACTCAATCCAGTCGCATCGGTGTGGGTCTGGGTGCTCCAGTCGGTCTTGGGCTTGAATTCAGGTGGCTCAGCAAGTGCGCTGTGCTCGCTGATATTAGCTTCTCCAACAGTAGCCCTGGGACTTCATATTTGAGCAGCGCTTTTCCCTTCAGTTTCTTCCTGGGTTGAGAGAATCCATCTCCCTCTGTCCAGATCTCTCCAGAATGTTTTATTCTGGCATCTGAGCTGTCTCTCTCAGAGAGGCTCCTTATACTGCTGCCTACCGGTCCACCATCTTCCCCATCCTTTTCAGAGAAATTCTAAGTCATTCATCAAGACTCGGTCCAAACATTATGTCAGCTTTGAATTCTGAATTTACTTTCTAAAACTATTTAGCACATCATTTCTCTATTACTCTTCTGCACCAGGTAAATACATCCTTATGTCCACATTCATCACCTGGCATTAGTGGGTTTGTTCACTTCTCCATCTCCCCTTGAGACTGCTCTTCGAAGGCCAGGGCACAGATTTTCAATGGCCTGCCTGACTCTCCAGGTCCCAACACAGCAGCTGGGCTATGCTTCAAGCCCTCGTGCCTTGTCATACAGATCATGAGTCACTTCCTAACTTCTTGCTCTCCCCAGTGCAGCTGTGAATAATGCATAATGCACTGTACCTTTGTCTGAATGATGTTACCAACAACCACTGGAGGGAGAAAAGTGAAACGTTGCTGCCCTATATGACTTAAAGAGTTCAGATTACTCTTAATGAGAAGGACTTCTTTCTCAAAGTGGTAGACACTTACAGCATGATACTACATGGCTGTGGGAGGGAATATAGTGTCAATGGTAACTAAAATGCTTTAAAGAGGAACTTTCCAGAGCATAGTCATACGTGAAATAGGAATATGGGCTAAAGAAATAAATAACCCAATAAATCTATCTCATGACAATAAGTATTGATATTTGATTAAATCTTGGGATTTCCAAGAAAAACTTGCCGTGGGATTTTTATCAAATTCAAATTTTATAACTGAGAACCATCTCCATTTTCAAGGAGATTGTCCTTGTGCACTTATCTTCCTGTTTATAACCAACCTGTTTTTACTGGTTTTCTTGGTTGTCATCTACCTCTCTGGGATCAGGTTTTCAATATTAAGCAATTTTACAAGCATTATTTGCTCATATTTAAATCTCTATGAAACTTGAAGGCACAGTACCATGACTAACATCTCATAGTCAATGGTTAGCCAGAATCATTTGTGACACAGATGTAATTTTCTGTGCAAGTTCGGTCATTATTGCTGGTGGCTGAATAATTATAATCCCTTGGGGAGAATTTTCATGATAGCCCCACGAGTGTGGCAATAGCAAATTTTCTCTGTAACTTCACTACAGTAATCTGAGCTCTTCACGTCTCTCTCCTGTTGTCAGAGGAGCTATGATCCCTAACAATCCAGAGATGTGGGCTGAAAAACACAGCAGCACCTGTACAGTTTAGCCCCACCTCGATATGAAGTCATATATCTTCCTATGCAAATGAAAACCAAACTTACAATTCCTCTGTATCACAGAGATCAGCAGCAGATGCCTGAATTTTACTAAGAAGATACAAATGTCAGCCTCTCCATGTTCCAGTGTCTCTAGATGGATCTGGAGGAAAAGACTTAACTCGTGGTGATCTCTCAAAACACCAATCAGGTGCTTCTGTTCTCTGGCTGCTTCTGTCAACTCTATGATTGGTGTATCTGTCAGGGTTATTTCAGTAAAACATACAGATATAGGATATTCAGAGTGTATTTAATACAAGTAGCTGATTACACAGTTACCAAAGACTAAAATGGCAAAAAAAAGAAAATCTGGAAATCATCATAACTACAGGAAGCAGCCATCATCTCTAGGGATGAAGGAATCAAAGGGAAAACTTAGGAGTAAAAGGAAGGGCCCTATGTTGTTAGTGCTCAGATACAGGGTTTCCATGGCTGATATACTGATCTTTGGGGGGACTATGGTAAAACTAGTCCTCCTATCACAAAGAGGGCTGCAGCTATGGAACTAGTGATGGTACCTCTAAGTCCATGCCTAAGGGTGGGTCTGGAGGTGTTCTATTAAATTTAGAAGCCATAGCTGTACCTTCCTGGGTGCTTGAGAAGTTTCAGGGACTGGAAACAAAAAAGCAATTGTTCCTTCGCTCTTCTGTCTTCGCAGTCTCCTGTCAGTGCCTTTCAAAGACAGAACCTAATGGAAATCTATCCAGCAGAGGTATCTTGCAAAGGTAGTGATAGATATCTACGCTTAGTCAAACGTAAAATTTTTCAACTTTTCAGCGACTAATGACATTTGAGGCTGGATAATGCTTTGGTGTGAAAAAGTGGACATGTAGTATGCTTAGCAGCATCCCTGGTGTCTACTCACTAGATGTCAGTGGCACCTTGCCCCAAGTTGTGACAATGAAAACTGCTTTCAAGTACTGCCAAATTCTCTCTAGAGGTGAAATCATCAATGGCTGAGCATCGTTAATCTCAGGGTAAAGAACAAAAACTTAAATCTTTTAGAGAGTTTCCCTGTGAATGTTCCCTGATTCCTAGATTTTCTTTCCCTCATAGAGAGAACCCTTCTAGTTCCTCCTATTTCCACTGCATCCCCATTTCTGGAATACTCCATCCATAGCTTTTCCACAATGGTTCCACATATCATGAGTAAATTCTGGTGAATATTATAACTCATAACTTTTTTCCCCAAAGTCTGAATTACCACATCTAAAACAACTTCAAGAAGACTCTATTGGCTCATTTCAGAGCACATTACGGCTTTTGGTGTTTGGCCCACTTCAAGGTCTTTCCATCCATCTGTAGTGATGATGTCATCTCACCACTTATTATTCAGAAAGTGACTTCCTCCATCGTACATATACCCTGCCTGAGTTGAAACTGTTCTACTCAGAAATGGTGCAGTTCACACTCATGTGGTAACAGAGGGAAATTTCCACAGATACATCAAAATCCTGCTCTTACTCCGGCACAAATAGTGCTTCACTGTGTGTGTTCATCCTGTTTTCCTTTATTCATTCTATGAATGATAGGCCATGTCTACAGGCATGCTGGTGGACCAGGGTCCTGTCAAGCAACAAGTCTCTTAGCCTGTACAGCTACAACCACTTTGAAATGACAACTTTCTTACAATGTATGAAATCACATGTTTAGTTAGGCTAGTCACTGCAACCGTAAGAGAAAATGATGAGAATAAAACATATCTCCATATTATTTAGGATTGCGAGTTTGAGGAGCACAGATGAAAGACTGTTTTCTTGATTACACCCAGCTGGTCTAATGATTGAACTCTATAGTAATACCCTGGATGATTATATGGACATTGCGGAGAACAAGCTTTTAGTTTAACTAGCAGGGACAAAGGCTTGTTTATTAATACTATCAGTTTTGTTCATCCTTTTTTCATTTACTATTATGTATCTTTAAATAATTATTTCATCTGTGTACATTCAAAAAATTACAGCACATATATTTGATGCACAACAGACAGAAGAGGGAAACTGAGTGTGTGGTTGATGGGGGTTTTATGGGTGACCACAGGTGGAAACCCAAGAACCAAAACCCTCTGAAAATCCCTCCTTTGTGTCTAAAAATTAACCAATTTGCAGAGGTCATATGGCATGACCATGGCAGTCACAATTTTAATGACCTAGTTGACCACTTGCTTCTCTGACCACTGCACACACCAGCATATATAAAAACTCAACACATTGTTAGATACCAAGAGGCCACTTTTATACTCCTGCCACTCTCAGTAGCTCTGGGCTCATAACTCTGTCCCCAAGGCTATGGAAGGGAGAACTCTCTTCCACAAGGTAGGCCACATATTTTAACCTTCTCCCCATCTTAGAGCTGGCCATAAAGAAATTCTCTCACCTATTCGGTCTGATACCAGATCACAAGACCAATTACATAAGGACCCTGCCCCAGATCCAGGAGGAAGGAACGCTGCCCAGAGAGGCCACAAAGACTATGTGGTCCCCCAAGCCCTCCACCAGCAGCAGCTCTCAGCCCTTCATCTAGTCCCATTTCTCTGTGACTGTTCAGGATTCACTCATGTCTATGCAATGAGGCCAGATTTGGTTCATCTTTACCAATCTGGGTAAGATTACAAATATAAGGGAAATTCCTCTTAGTCAAAAAATCAGATGAGAGCTGACATCCTTTCCCACTTTGAAAAAAAAATGTACTGTTCTGTATGGGCACAGTGTTGCACACCTGTAATCTCAGCTATTTGAGAGGCGGAGCCAAGAAGATCAAAAGTTTTCAGCCCAGCCTGAGCAGTTTAAAGAGATTCTGTATCAAAATAAAAAATAAAAAGGTCTAGGATATATAGCACAGTGCTCTTGAGTTCAATTCCCAGTAATGAAATAAAGCTCTATGTTCCATATATAATTTGAGCACTATGACATATTTCAGGTAATGCATTTATTTCAGGAACCAGTGTTATAATGCTTATTTTAGGGTAATAGGTGCAACTAATTATAATCTTTCATAGCATGGTGCAATAAAAAGGATACTTGGTATGAAATTACGAGGCATGAGTTCTAGACAATTCTCTGCCATTTGATTAGCATGTTCATTTAATCTCTCTGGCCTGGTTTTTCTCATTCATAATAATAAAGGCATGGATGAGGTGTTCTCTAAGTTTGTTTTCCAGTTCTTGAGTCTATAAACCAAAGATCACCTCCCATGAAACATGTATAAGATACAGAATGCTTCCTTTAAGACAGGAACAGCATTACTCACTGTCAGCATTCAAAGGGAAGTCAACTCCTGTGGCAAACCCCATAAATCTCCGTCAGTGGCTCCGGTGCAAGAGTTTCCCGAATCCACTCTCATTTCAGATAATACATCCTCATGAATAGGCAGACAGTAGACAGACAGAACCTGGACATTTCTCTCCTTTTTTGCACTTATTCATTCATGAATAGATTACACAGCACAACACTTCCCTTCCAATAAGCTCTTTTGCTGTGGTGGTAAAAATAAACGATGAGATTAAAGCATTAATCTAACACTTTAGTGAAATACACTTTTTCCCAAATCAGTAAGAAATTTATTACAAAGTATTCTCTTTTGGTATGAAAAAAGTTGATCAATATGTAAATATTAAGATTTCTTTCCACACATTGTGGATTTTGTAGAAATAATTGGTATATGCCTAAGTAGTATTTGTTACTCTGGCTCATAGTTACATTATTTATTTCCTCATTCTTTCTTCATCAGTTTGTCCATTTTTTTGTTTCTTTGGAGGCCACCAAGTACAGAAAGAGTTACAGCAAAATTGTGAAAACAGCTTTTATGTGAAAGAATGATTATATTTTCAATTGCCAACAAATTCAGTATCTACATGCAAAATCAGTTATTCACTAAAATTGAGTGACCTTAAGTTTAATGTTTTGCCTCTGACTTTTTAAGCACTGAGTTATTCCAAATGTGCCACAATATAAATTATAATCAAACAGTGGCAGACCTAATGACACATGTTGGAAATTCAGAGCATCCATAAACTGGTAGTCCTCTGCATATCCAATAATATTAAATATAAACAATTGTTGGTCAAGTTCTCCATACAACAGCAGTCACATTTTACATCAAACATGACACAACTATTCAGGACACATAAAGGTAATGTTTGGTAACCAATTTTGCAATCCTTAGTTGACTATCCACCTTTGTCCTATGAAAGGGAAGGAGAACATAGGGGAGAAAACATCAAATAAGAAGACAATAGTTTTGAGACATCTGTTGGAGAGCTCAAAGTGCAGTCCAAGAAGTGTAAGGGCGAGGATGTAGAGAAACTACTTGGAGAGTTTAAAATGAAACCTTTGAGCCTGGTGCTACAGTAGCTTTTCATCTTCTTCACCCCTGAAAAAACTCACATACAAAAAACTGGCTGATGATAGGGTACAGAAAGATGGTTGTGTTGGAATTAACCTGTATGCCCAGAGTTTTTCATATGCTTGTTTTGTTACTAAAAATTCATAATTTTCTATAAACCAGAAATGAATTCTTTTGCAAAAAAGATGGGTAGAATAAAGATTACCTTAGACATTGTTCAAGAAGACCCTCCAGAAACACAAATACTTAAGCAGACAAAAGTTGGAAATATACTACTGGATGGCAAGTGGCTAAACAGGCAGCTAGGGATCAATTAGGAAGATGTATTTACTCGTCCCAAGGGAAATGTAAGTGAGTCTTATGTCAAGGGAACTGATGTATGAATTCCTACGCATTACCCCTAGAATGCAGATCCCGAGACAAGGATTTGCACACAAGTAGCTTACCTTGGAAAGTGAATGCAAAGAAGAATGGGGAGTAGATGAAACAGAACAGGAAAGAAGAGAAGCCTGCACAAGTGTGTTACTGAGCTGGACGCAGCAGCTGGGACAGGGTCCTCTATGTGAGCAAGATAGAATGTGTCTGAGAATTGTATACATGAGGGACAAACAGAAAAGAATTTATCCAAGATGTAGCAACTCCTTCACACTGGCATGCGGTTCATGTAGGTTTTCAGAGGTCTCATACACAGCAGCGTCAGAAAATTCCTATCAGACAGAAATGTGGTGAATACTGGAGGTAAAATGCCCCAGGTTAATTCTGAATTTTGTGGTTTCTGTACCAATGATTAAAACAAAAAGAATTAAGAAGTTTCAAGATACTGCACAGTAAGTGTCTGATACTCAGGGCCTCCCCAATGAACCCAAATTGTCAAAGGAGGAGAAAATTTTAAACTTCGCAAATCCAAACTGTGTGGAATACTAGTAGATTATCACCACTTTGTCAAGTTAAAACAATTCTGCTACCTTCCCCTCAGCCTTTCTTTCTCCACACAGCTCTGCTATTATTATCACCATTATTATGTTATTGTTATTATACAGGGTTTCAGGTATTAATTATAAACCTAAGTGTACATTTTCTGACTTAGAGGCACCAGTGGACTTTTGATTGCCTAACATGAAAAGAAAAGTTATGAGACTTGTCCTAGACATCATTTAAGAACAAAATAAAATCTGACACTACAGAATATATTTAAAGGAACAGTAGGTTAAAAACACTAAGTAGCTTTATGATTATATTCAACATGACATACTTATTCAACCAATAGTTGTATATGTAATAAGGTTTTGGCTTTGGCTCTGACCATTTTTAACTGCCTGCTTCTGTGAAATGTTGGCTTTTGTGTAGAGGATAAGTTAGAAGAATCCTTATTAAACTTTATGCAGTTACTTCAGCATAAGGAACAACCAGAAATTTTCAAAAGCTTGGCTTCATGCTGCTAAGAATACAGCCATTCTGCTAAATGAAGAGCATATCCATAGAGCCTTAGCAGCCCTGCTTCCGGAAGCAACTATTTAGCAGAGTGAAATGTTCAGAATTAGTCCTGGGAACACTTGGAATCATCCTCTAGGATTTACCCAGCTCTGCTTTATGGTCTTTTTACTGCAGTGACTACCAAATTCCGAGATGCTGTGACCATCCATCACTGTCCAGCCACTCTACTTTGTGTGGCTTCAGTGACATCTCCATCCTGACCCACCCCACCTGCCTTTCTCTTTCCCTGTCTCTTGTACTGATGCTGTTTGAAGCTTCAGACAGGGCTCTGCTGATATCAAGCATTTGCTTGTCCTGACCATTTTTGAATTTTTGCTTCCCTTCTTGTACAACCCATTAGCGATTTGTATGAGTTCTGCCATGTTTCTGGGAATGTTCTTCCTTGTAGCAGGCTGCAGTTGACCGTGAGAGATGTATACAGGATGAGGAAGGGAGAAATAAAGCACCCAGTAAACTTAGAGGTGAGTGCATAGTTTCAGGCACTGTTCCGGCTCATCCATGCTGTCTCTGGACTCCTGACTCATCTTGTTGGGTCATCTGAATGGCATCTCCCCAGACACCTGAATCCCATCTAATTCGGCTCTCACTGGACCTTGTCCTCTGGCTTCTGAGTCTGATGGTGGGTGCTCATGTGACTCTGTGATGCACTGGCTTCTGCTGCGGACCAGCCATTTTTTTATTGAGGCTGGGAATGGTGAGCAGTAGAGCAAGGTTTCCATTGTCCACAGTTAGTCCCGGTTTGTCCTTGTAGATTCTGCTGTGTCCTCCTGCATTCTAGTTCATTTTTCTCTCTCTCTCTCTTTCTGTTCAATTTTCTATTTTTCCTTCCCAACTATTAGTCCTGTCAACCTAAAATGATCTCAGGACTAATACCAGATACATGTGGCTTGTGGGGACTCAGCACTCACCCCCACAATTGTGCAAGAGCTAATCACTGCAATAAAGCCCTTATTTTATGCCACCCATAGTGGTTTTACTTCTTTAATTGAACAACAACTGATAAACATATTCACTTTCAACCCTCCCCACATCAATAAGCTGGCATTAAAATTAATCCTTACACAACTAACAAATATAACCTACAGTTAACTTTTGGTTTGTCTTCATATGTCATTGCAAAGCTAAAAGCTTTTAGAGATGAAGACTCCGTATCCCCTGTAACCACATTCATAATCCTGGCAGGATTTACACTCACCTCTTGCTCTTTTCTCTTGTGTAATGAGGAGTTCCTCTATTTCTCTCAAGGCTGATCCCTCCAGACTTCATCTACCCTTATGTTTTCTCTCTTTTAATCTCTCCTACATTACTAACATTTTCTTTTTTGCTGGATCACTACAATCAGCTCTAGCGCTTCTCGTTTTTCACAAAACTGCGCTTGAACACACATTCTCTCCATAGCCCCCTTTCCTTGATTCCTTCATAGAAAAACTACTTGAAAACCTTTCTACATATACTCTGCCTACATCTTTCTGGTCTAGACAACCTTGAATTCAACCTGATGTGGCTTCTTCCACCCCCAACCTTCACCCAGTTCTCCTTGAAACTAATCTGGAGAGGTCACCGATAATTTTCTTTTTCTGCTTATCTGAATTTTAAGCTGTATTTTATGGAGCTGGCCACTTCCTCCATTTTAGAAACCTAATTTTATTGTTGTTTGCTTCCTTTTTTCTCCTACAGGTGCTCCTTCTGTTTCGTTTCTGGCCCCTCAGCCTTCATTCCATCATTAAATAGTGCAATCTGTAGTTTTTCTGGGTTCTTTTCTATATTTATTCACCCTTATGAAATGACTTCAATTTCTCCCATGGCAGTGTGCTGTGAATTACCATAGCTTTATTTCCTTGCTAACTTTGCGTGTTCACCAAGGACCATCTACCTCACATCATTCCTTAGATGTTTCATCAGAACTATTGATCTTACCCCATAAACTAGTTCTTTACCAAATCTTCCCTATCCGAGGAATAGTATTTTTTTAATCCAATTACTAAATCTAGAAAATCAGCCTCTATTAAATATGATATACTACTTTAAAATATAAAGTAGATCATATCATTCCTCTGCATAATATTCATCAGTTGCTTTTGCCAACCACAGAATAAAATCTAAACAAAAGCCCCATGTAGTCTGGTTTCTATCATGTCTCCATCTTGCACTCTTCTTCTTGCTACTACACTTCTGCTAGGTCTAAGATTTTATTTCCAGTTTACATGTCACCCATTTAGAAAGGATATTCCTTGCTCTAAATAAGCCCTGACATTTCAATATAACAAGACCTTGGTCATTTTTTCCCTAGACTTATAGAAATATGCATTTATTTTGTGAAATAAGCTTATTTAAAATGTAATTGTTGACATGTTTATTCTTTGCCTCACCAGTTAGAATGTAAGCTCCGTGAAGACACTCTAAGCATCACCCTATGGTATATCACATCACTTCACATAGTGTCTGGTGCTAGTTGACATATAATAAATATTGAATTAAAGAATAGATAGTATATCTCATTTTAAAAGACAGCTGCACAGATGAGACTTCTCAGAGCTCTTAAAAGATCTTTTGAGTTTTTATGCTCAAACTATAGTAGGAATGATAGACTAAATATAGAGTCCTTTTTATGTGAGCATCTCAGAAGGATAATGCTTTATATGACATGCTTATGCCATTTTAACATTAAAAATCAGTTAAATCATTTATCACAAATAACCAACACTTTTCTCACAGAAAAATTAAGATTAAAAGATCCATTTTGAAGTCTCTCCCAGTACATTTTTTTCTTATGAGTTGAAAGCTCCTTCAACACCACAGTCAACTTGCCACCCCACACACACCATGGGGGCTGCTGGCAGAAGATGTGCTTTTTCAAACAGATCATCTACATAAAGTTGGATTTTAATTTTTTATGTTTTTTCAGTTTTATTATTATTATTATTATTTTAGGGTGGGTTTTTTTTTTTTTTGGTACTGGGGATCAAACTCATGACTTCGTGCTTGCCAGGCAAGCACTTATGCCACTGAGCTAAATCCCCAGCTAAATCCTGGATTTTCTTTTTTTAATGTAATGAGTCACTTAGTTTTTAGTAGTATATAGGGGAGTATTTCTAATCACAGTCTATTCATTTGGGTCCTTGCAGCTTTAGCCATCTGATGTTGTGGTCAAACATGTTTCAGCTAGTGAATCTCAATCCATTTCTGAATGTAATTCCCATAAAGCAAAATAGCTAAAGGATATACATAAAAGAAAATGAGGAAGAAATTTAAATATTATGCTCCCCCAAATCAACTAAATAATAAAGAAAATGTAGGACATGAGGAACAAAAGAAGACATAAGATATATAGAAAACAAGTAAGAGAGTGACAGAAATGTCTTTTATTAATAATCATTTAAAATATAAATATATTAAACTCTCCAATCAAAAGAGCTTGGAAAAATGGATGAAAATATGATCCCACTGTATGCTTCTACAAAAGACTCACTTTAGATCCAAAGATGAAAATAGATTGAAAATGATATGAAAGGAAAGAGTAGATGAATACAATAGTAGATGAAAAGGTGGTAGTACTATTATCAGACAAACTCAAAACCAATGACACAATATTAAAAAGGACATTATAGATTGATATTAGATAGAAAACTAGACTGAAGATATATAAGGATATAGAGAACTTGAACAATACAACAAACCAACCACATCCAACACATATCAAAGCAGTTTATCAACAACAATAGAATGAACATTTTCCCCAAGTGCACCTGGGTCATTTTTCAGTAAAAGCCATGCTAAATCTAAATGGATTTAAACTGATAGATACCATACAAGTATCTTCTCTACCCATGATGGGATGAAGTGAGAAATTACTAATAGGAAGAAAACTGATAATCTGTGGACTATTCGACTTGACAATTTAAGGAACTAGAAAAAAGCAGAACAAGCTAAACCCAAAATTAACAAAAGAGAAGTAGTACAAATTAGAGCCAGAGATAAATAAAATAGGAAATAGGAAAAAATATACAGAAAATAAGCTGGAGTTTCTTTGAAATGATTTTAAAAATTGACAAAACTTTGGTTGAAGAGAAACAGGAGACAAGGGGAGAGAAGACAAGAGGAGTCTGAGGAGAAGGGAAGAGAGGAGAGGGGAGGGGATTCTGAGAAGACTGTAAATCACAAGAGTCAGACACAATGCCACCTGTATTACTACAAGCTCTAAAGAAATAGAAAGGATTGTAAACGAGTACTATGGATAATCACGTGCCAACAACTGGAATAACCTAAATGAAATGGACAATGCATAGAAATACCAAGCTAACAATACTAAACCACAAAGAAATTTAAATAAAATCAGAATAGTTCTCTACAGTATCTAGTATAGACACTAAATCACTAATTGAAAATCTTCCAAGAAAGAAATTTCTAGATCTGATGCGTTTATTGGAGAATTCTGTCAAACATTTAAAAAAGAACCAATACCTTCTCAAACTTTCCCCAAAAAATTGAAAAATGAGGGACATTCCCTAACTTATTCTATGTGGCCAAGATTACCCTGAAACAAAGCTAAAGACATTATAAAAAAAACTATAGAGAAGTACATATAAATAGTGATGTATAAATCCTCAACAAATCATCAAACAATTTAGCAGAATATTAAAAAGATTAAAAAGTATGCCCAAGATTAATTCCAGGATTAATTCCTGAAACACAAGGCTCGTTCAACATATGAAAACTAATATTACATTAACCAAATAAAAGAAAAAACTGCATGATCATCTCAATTGATACTGAAAAATCATTTGATAAAACTTAGCACCTAATGATACTAAAACTCAAGAATAGAAACTCCCTCAATAAGATAAAAAAAAAAGTGCATACAAAATACCCAAAGTGAATATTAAATTCAACAGAAGAAAGACTGAAAACTTTTACTCTGAGATCAGGAAGGCAAAAATTTCTGCTTTTGCAACTTCTATTCAATGTTGTACCTGAAGTCCTAGCTGGAAGAAAAAATAAAGAACATCCAAATTATAAAGGAAGGAGTAAAATTATCTCCATCTACAGACAATCTGATATTTTTTATGTAGACAATTCTAAAGATTCACCAAAACTCTATTAGAATAAATAGTGAAATCTAGCAAGATAAAAGTCAACAAAACAATTGAATATCTATACACTAATGATGAAATGAAATTAAACAAAATTTAACAAAAATGAAGTTAAAGCAATACTATTTACAATATAATAGAAAGGAATAAAATATTTAGAAACAAACTTAACCAACAAGGTAAAAGACTTGTACAATGGAAACTACAAAACACCGCTTAAGAAAAAAGAGAAGACATAAATAGGTGAAAAGACATCCCATGTTCATGAGTTGGAAAATTTGATTTTGTTAGGCTGTTGATACTACTCAAAGCTATCTATAGGTTTAATGTAATCCCTATCAAAATCCCAATACTGTTGTTTGCAGGAAAGGATGCCTGTGATAAAATTCATATGGAATTTCAAGGGATCAAGAGTACCCAAAACAATCCTGAAAAAAAAGCAAAGCTGGAAGATTTGTATTTCCTCATTTCAAATTGGACTACAAAGCTAAGTAATCAAGGTTTGGGGACATAGTTCGGTGGCAGTGTGCCTGCCTGGCAAGCGCAAGGTTTTGAGTTTGATACCTGATATAAAAAAAGAAAAAGAAAAAAACAAGCTAAGTAATCAAAACAATGTGGTTGTGGTAAAAATACAGACACATAAACTAAGCACACTCAAATAGTTAAAAAACATACAGCTAGCACATAGGGTCAAAAGATTTTCAATAAGGATGTCAACATCATTCAACAAACAAAACAGTCTTTTCAATAAACAATTGAAACTACATGAAAAAAGATGTTGTAACCTTACCTAATACCATTTACAAAAATTAATGCAAAATGAATTTATGACCAAAATGTAAGATGTGAAACTACAAAAACTGGAAGAAAATATAGGGCAAAACTTCATGATCTCAGATTTGGCACTGATTTCTTGGATATGATAACAGCAGCACAGGAAATAAAAGAAAAAATTGACTTACCAAAACTTTAAGTTTTTTGAGCATTAAGAGACAGAGTAAAAAGGCAACATACAGAAGGGGAAAATATTTATAAATTACATATACTACTAAGCTTAATATCTAGAATATATAAGTAACTTATAAACTGCAAGAATAATTAAAAAATGGGCCAAAGACTGAAATGAAATAAACATTTCTCCAAGGAATTCCAAAAATCACTTATATCCAGTGCTGGGAGAAGAAATAAATTTTTCAGTGAGATTTTATCACATGAGATTTGAATCAAATTTCTTTAAAATGTGCATGTCCCTCATTCTAGTAATCCTTAAGAAACAAAACACCTTAAAAAAAAACCTGTAAGTTCTGAGTAAGCATATTGATATGAATGGGCTCTTAACTGCTTTATAGTGGCTAAAAAATTAAAAATTTAAAAATCTAAATCTTAATAATAGAGTATTTGAGTATTATTTCCACATAGTGAAATATTATAGCAATCCAAATCATATTGACAACCTCATTTATTCACTGAAGAAACTAATTATGGTTAAGTTTTAAAACATATATTAAGCTATTATATTAAGTTATATTAAGTTATTATATTAACTTATATTGTTAAGTTTTAAAACATAATAAAATGGCATATACCATATTGCTACCCTGCACAAGTCCTGGAGTCTTACCTACTGGGTATATATACACTGCATGACAACTGTGCTGGATACAGGTCCCAATGTGCATAGAAAGGAGGAATCCCTGGATATTTGGATTATGGCTGGATTTTATTTCCTCATACATCTATGAGCTTTCCAGACAAAAAATGTCTTTCAAACATTCAAAGACTTCAGCATTTAGAATGAATTATTTTGTAATAAGAAACAATATGCATAAATTATAGACAAAAAGTTATTTCTTCACATAAACTACATCAACACATTGAAAGTGATTTGATTGAATAAAGTAAAATGAAGAAAAGCTTTATTTGTATCCAATAAGCTTTATGAAAACATACTTAAGACATGCAAAATGAAGTTTAACTGAAATTTCTGTTTTTAAACAGTTGAAAGTGTACCCTAGAAGAGTCATCAATACGGATTCATGGCTTTGGTGCATAGTTTTGTGTCCATATCTATACTCACAAACTTATCCTAGACATACAACGTGCACATGCTAAACATATTTCAAAATGTTGATGTGTAAAGACTTTGTAAAACCTAAAGTCATTACCGAATCATCCTTCTTACAATTAAATCATAAATTGCTTTCTGTCAACAACAAGGGTTAGAAACCTTTGGTAATAAAAACCCATAGACTTTTCTAACATTATTGGCCCCCTACCCAATAGCCATTTTCTGTTTTTCCTCACTCACAGAATTCCACTTCTGTTCAAGTATCAGACAGTCTCACACTCCAGGAAAGACAGTCCAGCCCCAGGGTCAGGAGATGAACACTGATTCATTCATCTAAGTCAGTCATGGTAATTTTATGCCTGCTGCCAGTTACTGCTTCAAGAATGAACATGAAAACATATTTTTGTCAAAATCACATGAGTGAAGCCTACTGAGGGAACTTCTGGGAAGTTCCCATGTTCCTTTCTCTTCTTCTAGCCTTTTAATGCTGTCACCTATGGTGGCAGCACATAAGTTGTGACTTCACAGAATATAGTTTGTATTATATTGAAGGTGAAGGGATGAATAAACAGAAGGAAGCTGTCAATGATGACATCATTGAATGACTGAACTATCAAGCTCCAAAACTTTCCTGCCCATGGACTTATCAACTGAGGTAATATTTTCCTTATTGTTTAAATCACATTGGCTTGAATTGTCTTGCAGCAGAGAACACTCCGACTGCCACAGCCTCTAAGACACTCACACCTCACTTAACAACTTCAGGTTTTCTTAGGGCTATATTGTGGTCTGGAAGTATTTAAATGAAAGAATACTTTCATTAATTTTAATGAGGAAATCGAGGAGTCAAGTAATTTCACAGATTGAAACTATTAATCATTGAATATAAGTCCATATTCATAACAATAGAATTGCAGATAAATACAATTTGTATACAAAATGTAAGATAAGGAAGTGAAGGTTCCTGAGACTCACTAAAGGTGATAACAGTTTAATAGTTGGAAAATGGATTCAGAAGTGTGCAGATAAGATCCCCTTCCATGGAAAGAGATTCTGAAATAGATCAGCAAACCAAAGATTTGTCAAGGAGTCACGCCCAAAATCAATAACCTGTCAAAAGGAAGAAAATTGAGCATAGGGGTCTCAAAAAGTTCCTGAGCCAACTTCATTGGTAGCTCTGGAATTGGGGTGGCCTTTCCAAATGTCCTACTGAAATGAAGGGGCTGGAATTTCACCCCACCCTAACTTTACCAGTTATGCTCCCCTGGAACATACAGTAACTACCTTGATCAAAGTAACACTCTTCCAATTGGGGTAATTCCTAGAGAGCAGCACACATTGAGAGCTGTCAGTGGACTTTACTGCCAAATATTAATCATCCTTCTGTACCAAAGAGAAACCTACTTTGTACATCACAATGTGCATGTTAGTGGAGAGTTTTTGGGAGGTTATGAAATGACACATATTCGACATTAGAATCATACGGCTTTATCTTGAGAATTTTTTATTTGAAACTTTGACAAAAAAATAAAAAAGTGAAGTTGAGTTTAGAACACATGTAGTAGAAAATGTTACGTCTTCTTCCTTTTTAGTTGGCTTACGTACACAAAGTAAAATTTAGGGATTCATCCAAACATGCCATGAAACTCGTTTGTTCTACATTTCATTCTTTGACTAGACAGTATTATGTTGAGTAAATTAGCAAATATGACTTCACCTAAAAAATTATGTAAAAAAAATAATCCACAGCATGTTTTATCTGGGGGTTTCAGAGTTCAAAGTTATTACACAAAAAAAGGAAATGTTTGATAAAATAGGATAGGCTTTCAAGTGTTCATTCAGTAAAAATTCTCTAACTGAACAATCATGTAATAAGTTTGTATACAATGTATCCTAACCACACATTCATGGAGCATACCTTCAAATTTTAAGATGTTAAATTTTCTTCCATCTTCTGTAGCTGTTCATAAATCATCTTTCACTTCTCTACCGACGATATTGAAAGCATAGAGTAAAGGACCCTCCTAGAAGCAGTCACTTCAGCTGACCACTTAGTATGTCATTCTTCTATGGGATTCATAAGCAGCAAAGACACATTCAAACATAACATCACTAGGTTTAGTTTGTAACAAAAACCAATATCACCGGACAATGTTAACTTGACCTTGAATGCTGTAAAAGACAAATTACACAAAAAGAGGGTGTTGCAAAGCCAAATAAAGGATTCAAATATATATGTATGTGTATGTAGGTATATATATATATATATATCAGGGTCACTTGCCTAATCACAAACATTGGCCTGGGCATCACAGACTCAAGCTCTGATGATCCACTACCCACAACGCTCCACTTGCTGGTAACCCACCCCCTTAGATCAGATTCTAAGTGCCCTTATAAAAGGGTGGCTGAGGGAAGAACAAAAAGCCTGGAGTCTGGACCCTCAGACTACAAGGAGAGAATATTTGAAAGCGAATTACACGGTAGCCCTTCACCCAAAAGATCCTGTCTCTCTTTCCCAAGACTTAGTCAAGCTCACTGTGGAAGGGACCTCCAGCAGCTAATTGGTACTGCAGTGCTTCTCAGCTGTGACCTGAAAGGGGCGGGGGAAGGGTGTTAAAGCCAAATAAAGTGACATAAAGAAATTTGCATCCCAGTCCTACGGTTGTCTGGTGAGCGTTTTCTATACTGCGTGCACACAAACAGCTCTTCTTGGGTGGTGGTTTAATGTCTCTATACCTTCAATTGCAATTACACTGAATGGAGCCGCAACAAATCTTCCTAATGCCAATCTCGTCTTTCCACCTCATTGACAGCTCAGGAAATGCATCTGAAATTCATAGTAGCCTCATAGCCTATGGCAAGAGAAATCCATGCTGCTAAAATTTTATTTTAGAATTCAAGCTGGTTTTCCTCAGTTTAGGATGCTCTGTTTTTTAATCTTTTGCTGCCTACCACACTGTATCAAAATAACCAGCCAATATTGTTCAACTGTCAGGGGCCTCAGCTGCCTCTGAATTTTATCAGTACAAATAAATACTGGAGCATGTTACAAATAATCCCAATAGATTAGAGCTAACGTTAATAGAATTAAGAGCAGAGCAGTGAGGAAATGTGTGTGAACTTTGACTTGACTACTTCCCTTTCCTTTGCTAACTTAAAAAATGATTGAATAGGTATTCACACTGATTTAATGCTTAGGCTGATAGGGATGCTAGGCTGGGTCCCAAATTTGTATAAGATGGAGGAGAGAGAGAGAGAGAAAGAGACAGACAGAGAGAGAGAGAGAGAGAGAGGTTTTTAAATCCCAGAAAAAGAGAAATTTCCAAATTAATGGCATTGCCCGAATGCCTTGGCTCCCTGCACCCCACCAGGAAGGTTTATTATTTTCTGGTAAAATGTTGCTTGGATGGGGAGTGGTAGTCAGCGATGCATCAGAGCTGCTCTTTGAACACATTAAAAAGCTGAATGCACAACAAAGAACAGATGTTCCAGCATGCCTTATTTATGCACCCATCAGCAATCTTCCAGTGACCACAAAACACAGCCCTTTCCCCCTCCTCCTCTCCATAATATTATTTTCTGATAAACTCACCCTGTTTGTTAATTTATTTATTTTTGGCCCCAACTGAACTCTTAGGTAATTGCCTATGTGTGTGTGCACAAGTGTGCTTGTGTGTGTGTGTGCGTGTGTGTGTGTGCACGCGCGCGCGCGTGTGTGTGTGTGTGTGTGTGTGTGATTTGAAAGTCTGCCTCCATCAAAGCTGAATTCTATTGAACTGTGGAACAGGTGTGGATTCTGCAATTAGATCACATTTCAGAGAGAGATACTGAGGGTAATAATGGCGGTGAATTCTTCACAGTCGAATGCAGCACCATAGCGACCAGCAGCAATGAAGGAGAAGAGATATTAGTATTAGGGGTGATTATTTTTAGTTTATGGGATCATCTAATCGAACACAACCATAAGGCACTGTGAATGTGTGTTTGGGACTCACCAGCTGTAAGGCAAACTTGTTTTACTGGCACTTATCTGAAATGCCCCAATTGCCCACCCTCTCTGCTCTCAATTGGAATGGAAACAGTGATTAGGAAGTGAGATATAATGCAGATTAAATGTTATGATGGACCAAGATCCTGTTGGGTTATTAAAACCCATTTGCTATCGCTGCTTTTAAAGGGATAGCACCTTTATTTGAGTCTCCAGCTTTAGATGTCCTAGTTTTAAAGGTAGGAGCTAAAGGACTGATGAGGAAGGTTAGGAAAAGAAAAAGAATTTAGAATCTTTAAAAAAAAAAAGCAAGAATATTCTCTCTTCCTACACAAGAAAGGTGCATTTCTTAGTGAGTGAATCGAATCTGTCACCTCAGTTTGAGCTTCAGAAAAATATGATACATTATTAGAGAAAATACTCCCACAATTCAGTTTAATAGACTGAAAGCAAATAATGCAAACAACTCGCACAACAATATGGTCAATTTCTGTACTTCTGGCTGTAAGTAGCAATCCCTTGAATGTATTTTCCATGAAGTAGGAAATATTTGGGACTAAACCCAGTATGTGAACTCCCAGTATGCCTCTGGGAGTTCCGGCTGCTTCCCGAGGCCTCTCCGAATGGTGCTGCAGAATGGCTGGCAGCAGCTGCCGTCCCCACAAGAAGAAAGGAAACCAGACAACGGTGGGAGAGGTTTGCACAAAATTAAGTCAGAGGCATCCGATGAACATATCAAGGATCTGCGCTCCACAGAAAGAGATGTGGGTGGCTTAGCAGGGTACAAGGCCCCAATGCCATGGGCACGGGGCACAGAGCTCAGAATGAGAACTTCCAGTCTTTGTCTAAGAGCCTTTGAGCCCAGGACGGTTCAGTGCTCTGGGATCAGCACCATGGGATCTGAAATCACAGCCAACATAGTACCAAGGCCAGAACTCTTTTTCTGGTGCCAAAATGAGCTCCTCTGATAAAAAGTCTAAGTGATGGGAAATGTTTTTGTTGTCCACGGTGCTATTTCCTGCTGAGAAATCTATTACAAGGAGAAGTTTCTCTTTTGTAGAGGTGGCCTAACCAAGATTCCTGGCAGAAAAATGAGATATTCTGGCTAAGAAACAGTAAAACAAAAGAGGTGGCAAATGAATACCAATCAAAAACTATAGCTTTTCTGCTACTAACCAACTCATTAATTCTCCAGCCGCCAAATTCTGTATGTTATTTTTCTGTCAATTAGGCAAAATAGTTCCCATCTTATTAATTACCTGCATCTAGCCACATGGCTCCAAACTGGTAAATCACTTCCCCTCTCTAGTTTATTTAGGTTTCTGTGAAATGAGGAGTGGAATTGGAATTGCGTTTCATTACCATACGCAGAAGAACCCTTTTACAAACAAAATGTTAGTTAAGAATTGGAGAAGCTGTATTCAAATGTGGGTGTGGGGCATGACAAACCCCAAGCTCAGCTAGCACTCTTCTTCTTTAGGTAGTGCACCCGAGCAGCCTTCACCGAATTATAAAGCTGCTCAGACATAGGCATAATAGGCTCACAAGTCAACGTTATAGAACATCACTTTTCATAGAAAAGGTGACTGGATATCTGGGTCTATCCATAGATGAGGCGTGAACATGCCAGTGGTGAGGAAATGATATGCTAGCAATGTGCAAGATGGTGGCTGCAGGTTCTAGGAGCCTGGCATTACAGTCTCAGCTGAGAGGAAACCTCACCTCCATGAGGCCCAGCACTTCCTGGAGAGTCCTTTTTCACTGTACTGTTTGAAATGATTATTTCATGTCTTGGTGTCTCAGATTTTGCTTCATCTTTCTACTCGCTAGTGGCCAATGGAACCAAGTTTTTCAATAAGATACAACTCTTTCATTAGTTTTGACTGGCAGTTATTTTTATTCATTTAAATGGGTGTATCAAGATCCTAGAAATTAGATGGGATTTTTATATAGTGTCTTATTGTTTTATCATTTTGCTCATCCAAGTTCCACACAAGTTGATTTCCATTCTGGGTCTTATCCAACCACCATATTGAGTGTTTACCTTTAAATCTTTAAAATGTGCTTTCTTATATTTTCTTTTGTTTTTGAAAATAGCCTTTTACCAAAACATGTAGTCAAATTTTTCCCATATTGGCTCTATAACAATGTCTTCCTTAGCTGAAACGACGAGAGAGAAACGGCAGCATTACTTATTGTTATTGACACGGTGATGACTCCTTGCAGATGTTACAATGTCAACGTTTTGCAGCAAATTTGCATTGTGGCTTTAACATGTACCGATACACCTTGCCATTTAGTCATCTGAGAGAGCAGTGACAAGAGACATGGGCACCCTGTCTTGGCAGAACAAAGAAGCTACTGCCTGAAAGCTGTGGAAATGAAGAAGTTACACCACATAATTCTGATTGAAAGCTAGGTATCATGAGACCAAGTGATCCAAACAAAACGTAAATCACAACCTGTGAACCAGAAGAATTCAGTAGCTCTTTGGTAATTGGCGTGGCAATGAACTAGTGATGGAGTTAGCTTGGAATCATATTCTTTGCCTAGAAAAGGAAGCTGGATTTACAAAAGAATAGTTTGACTAACAAACAGAGAAATATCCTTTACTAAAACAAAAATTTTCATCTAAATTTAACTTAGTCTATTCACCCTTCCAAAAGATCAACTACATACCAACAATAAAGCGACAAAGTATGCTTCAATGTTAACTTAATTCATAACAAAGTAAAAAGCTGGTTATTGGTAAACATCTTTCAAATGGATCCATTCTGGGATTTCTAAAGGATGCCTCTGACATTATATTTCAGGTCCCTCAAGTATAGGAGGGGGCATCAGATTCAATATGTGCTGCATTAAGATAAATGTTCTAATCTAAGTATAAGGTATTAATAACATTTATTTAGGCTTTGGCTCTCAATTCTTAAATTATAGTAAAGCTATTTCACTCACACACATTGAGATGAAATCAACAAAATAAGTGGCTAAGACATTTGGTCAAAAGGTATGTAAATAAATGCAAATTTTCCTCTAGCTAGTAGTATGTTTAATAAATGATATCAGTGACCCTGGTAGCAGAATGCTGACCAGATGGGTCATGCTTACTGACAGCCATCACTCCAGACCTTACTCACTGACAATCTAGTTGTTAAGAAGCTATTTTTTTTTTAAATATATGTAAAGGAAAAAAAATGTAAAAATTCTATATTAATGACATGATAACAATATTGTGAAAATAAAATGGTGATGACATATCCACTATGGGAATAATATACCCTCAGGCTAACAAAAGCAGTTTACCTATTTAACTTATTAGAGTATTCTATAAACATATTTGAAATGAGCAAGTCAGTTCATCCAGAAATAAAATAATGCTACATTTTCTTTCATGCACATGAAGAGAGAAGATGCTAATTGCTCACCTAAAATATATCAAAAAAATTGACAGAAATATATCTACAATAAAACTAGAACAATATAATTTGGGGTACTTGAATGATACTCATTCTAGTGAATCATCTCTAAAGACTTTTTACAAGAAAATAGAGTTCTGATTCTATGACATTAATTTGCTACAGAATTGGGCAACTACATGGTTCCTCAGTTCCCTTTCATCAAAAAGAGTTAAGACCAATTGTTTGAGTGGAGTGTAAAGTGCATACATGTGAGTTAGGGAACTTTGTAATCACATCGATAAATGGTTTTCTCTCCTGGAATGCCATTATTATTAATATTATTGCTATCATCATTATTTATGCTCCCAGCATACATATTGTGAAAATGTGTTATTCATGTAACTGCTATGCCCTCACCATGTCATTTGCAAAAATCACCATGTTCTTCTCACAGAAATGTCATTGAAATGTCATTTTTACAATAGCTGCATTATGAGTCTGCTATAACTTGAATTGCTTTACAATGAAAATGCAATTTCTTAGCAATTAAAATATTCCACCCACCCTAGTCAAATAATAGAAAATCGCCTTCCTGTCCAATGTGGCTTGTAGTGCACTACAGAATACTGAAATTGAACAGAGATGATTTTCACATGTCAGAGATGGTCTATGTATTGGCCACACCAGTGGTTGTATTCTCCTACACAAGACTAGATCCTACATCTGATCTGTACAAGTGCAGTATATACTTATAAGACTGGTAGATTATACTTTGATTCTTTCTGAGTTCATCCAGAACCCAAACTACATACATCTCAGTTTACAGTTAAAACAATAAGAATTCCTGTGTGGAAACTCAAGATGTAAATGGCTGAAAGGTAGAGCAGTAGGCTTGTTTAGGATGAGAGTCTGAGCATAAGTCATTAGAAATAAGAGACTATACGTATTTATAACCTAAATACAGCCAGGATATAGCCAGGAAAACATGTGGGGCAGCAAGGCGTGTTTGTTTTTCTCCTAAAGCATCACTTGAGTTACGCAGTTGTGATTGGCACCAACCTTCAGACAAAAGCAGACCATGTGAAGGGGTGAGAACAGTGCTTTAAACAGGTGAAGAATCAGATAAACAGGGTAGCATCCACATAGGAAACATGGTATCTTGGTTACTTCATCTGGAAGTACACCCAGCTACTCAAAAACCATAGAAATTGTGGTCCTGTATCAAAGCCAGAATCTTCATAGAAGTAAAGAGATATTTTCAAGTAGAAAAAAAAGAGCAGATAGTAAGAAATTCACAAATGGTTTAGAGAGTCCAACGTGATAAAAGAGATGAATGCACAGAACTGACTCTTTTTTTAAAATTTTATTAGGAAGAAAAAAAAACAACCAAACAAAACAGAAAAAAGGGTAACAACAATACAGAATTCCAAAGGAAAAAAAGAAAAGAACAAAAAAAAACCACTAAGAAATCACTAATTGATAAGTTACATATGGTCATCTTGGAAATAGTTGTTTAAGTTACAAAATTAAAGCATAGAAAGTAGACATTCAAACAGTGAGACTATTAACAGTTCTGCTCAACAATCTAACAAAAACAGTAGTATGGTCATCTATCTTCCACACTTAAACATACGTGCAGTTAACAGAATTGACTTTTAAGGAAATAAATTTAATAAAACACTCAAAAAATGGAGATGGTTTTAAAATAAGTACATTGGATATCCATTGGAGAGATTTCAAATATGAAAACCCTAAAAGTAACACTTTAGTATCAAAATTAAAATATCATGACATGAAGTAAACAGTAGAATCAGCACAGGTGAAGAGTAAAGTAATAAGCAGTAAGATTAAAACTCAAGAAACAATTGAGACTTTAGACTAAAATGGTCTCTCAGTGAATGCCAAGCAGGATATATAACAATGATTTTTTTAAAGTTAAAAACAGAGAATAAAACTCCTAGACAAATACTTCATGATCTCCTTTATATGAAGAATCCAAAAATGTCAAACTGCTAAAAGGAGCGAGAAGAGTATTTACTAGAAGCCTTGGATGGGGGTGGAGATAAGGCAGCGAAGTGTTGATCAAAGGGTGTAACATTTCAGTGAGATGAGGAATAAATGCTACTGATCCATTGCAGAGCAAGATAACAATAATAACAGCATATTGTCCATTTCAAACTTACCAGCAGAATAGATTCTGAACATTCTTATAACATAGAAATGATAAGAATATAAAGTGACAGATATCTTAATTAGCCTGATTTGCTCATTCCACAATTTCTACACAAATGAATTCTACACATCATATCCCACAAATACGTACAGTGGTTGTGCCTGGTTCATGAACTTAATTCAATCTGTGATTCTAGGGACAATAGCTATGGTTGTGTTTGCCACCCAGTGTGGACCTCACAAATGGAAGCAAAACTTTGCCAAATACTTCTGTTTGAGAAATGAATTGTTTGTGAACAGAAGCATTCATGAACTGTGGTATTATTGTATAGTTATATTCATCAAAAAAGAGGATTGGGAAAATAAAAATGGACACAATCATATTTGAGGTTTTATTAGCAAAAACAGACGCTAGAAGGAGGGTAAGACCAAAGCTTTGGGAGAAAATTGTTTTGCATATAAGTCCTATATCTAACAAAACTGGCACTCAATAGAAATACAAAATAAAAGATTTTATCATCTATGTTTTATTATCTATAAATAAAAACATTCTAACAAAGTAAAAAAATGAATGCCAAGATAAGCAAAATGGTAGGCATAAGAAATGCCAATGAATAAAGAAAACATACTCCTACTTAAAAGACAATTTGATATACATTGAAAAAGCAGTTAACAATTTGGAGCTAAAATATGTCAGCATGTGAGGAGTGGAAATAAACAGTCTGACTCCATTTTTGATATTTGACTGGTGGTTTCTCCATTTCACCTTTCCCTTTTTTCCAACATCTGAGAAAGATGATAAGAAGCTTTACGATGTCCTTCCTTTAGTGCTGGCAGGAAGTTCAAACCACACAGGCCTCTCAGAGCACAAGTCTCACTGCACTAGCAACTCTTCATTACAGCAGTTCAGCCTTTGTCCTCTGCCTATTTTCAGGCTGCGTTTGGACCAGCTGGAATCCCGGCTGCTTTCCCCAGAAAGCCTTGTCACATCATGTGGGTGGGCACTTGATATCACCAATCCTGATTGCAGATCATATATGTGTTAGGTAGGCAATCCACACCAGTTCTCCAGGGTGACCACCATAAGTGGGAGGCAAGGAACCGCACATGAGGTGAGGGACATTATACAGACAGCAGTTAACTCCAGAGACTGGTATTTTTAAATCAGTACATACACAGATTACCAAAATGCCAGTAATTACAACATTTAAATTAAAACTCCTTAGATGAAGATTGGAATACAAACTGTTTAATTCAAAAAGAAGAAAAAGTAATAAAGATAGATCACTGTAAATAAAAAAATTCAGAAACAAGTCCACAAGGCAATAAATACAATGAATCAAAACCTCAATTAACAACTAAGGGGCTCTTACATTGGGATAGAAAGAAAATCTACTTCTGTGCTGACAAATATCAATAAGACCAAATTTTATCTAAAAGGACAAAGATAAGTTATAGAAATAGATGTTTTGGGGCAAATACAAGAAAATGTGGCAATGTTGATAAATGTAGATAAAATGCAATATAATAGCAAAGAGTATGTCTTATTTGACATAAGGTATAATATACCAAAAATTAATAAATATTATCTTTATGCATACAGAATTTTTATGCATACATACTGTGAACAATAAAACCACAATAAACTCAAAGCTAATTTTAAAAAGTAGCTATGTGCATATTCTAATTCCCCATAAAGAGTATAATCATTATGCACTGAAAATACATACTAATAAAAATAAAAATGGAAAAAAGTAGCTAAAATCACAGACACTGGGGTTTATATGCCTGAGTTAAAATGCAAGTTCTGCCACTCAGTAGGGTGAGATTCGTGGAAGTTGTCCCATGCACTGTGCCTCATTTACTGTACTGGAAAGTGGGTTGTGAGAACTGAGTTAAATACATTTAATTAGAGTATTTTAAAGGCATTAGAGATAGCTAGAAAATTACAACAAACTGTTATCAGAGGCAGGAGCAATGAACACAGGCATTTGCCTTTTTGATGTCACACACCTTTGCATTTTATTTTAGAATGTACTTTTTATTTAGTTTTTTAAAAATACAGATATACAAGAAATCATACACTGCATAAACTATAAATCAGCAAGAACGGACCCAAAATGCCAACTCAGTTCCTTCTTGCCTCTCCATATTCCTTTGTGAGAGCCCAGTCCCTGGGTAAGTAAAAGAGAATTCAGTGCCTCTCTTCTGATGATTCTTATGCTCTTAAGGCCATAAGATTCTAAGGACCAAAACAGTATTCTGCATAACTGGGACAAAAATGTTATTGCTGTTGTTTTGTTTTAAGTATGTGCAGAATGCAGTGAAGAAAAATGAGCTTTATTTACAGCTACTTTTCCATCAGTGCTCTGGAAAAAATGTCTCTTCTGTCACTGATGGTAAAACTTTTGCTGTGGTGATTAATAGATTTTGAGGAAAAGAGAAAAGTAAAACTGAAATTGTTTTATATGAAATGAAGAGAACTCAGCTTTGACAAGATACAAGACTCTAACTCAAACATCTCCCTTTAAAATTAGGTAAGATCTGTGGAATAACAGCAGAAGTGGAGGTGGAAGAAACAGTTCTAAAGGAACTGAAAATCTGAAAGAAAACTCTTGTGTTTGTGGATTTAAGATTTCCATGGAAGCAAAAATAACTAATCCAAAATCAATAGTTAAGGGCAATCCAACAACCAAGATTTTGGAGAATTTAAAGGCAGAAACAGAACGAACTGTGCAGGCTCCAAAATTTTTATAAAGGAAGATTTAGGATATTTAGGGATGACAATCTGGTTGAAAGGGGAGGCCAAGAGATTTATCGCGAAGCTGTGTTTGCAGAGCAAGCACATGGTTTTTAATTGGATTTTTGTTTATTTTTAGTGGCTGATGGGGTGGGTTTGATGGAAGGGGTTGTATAATGGGGGGAGAGGGGAGGATAAGATAGTCTGCTTTTCCCAGCAACCTTCGCTTTTGCAAATGAGGTGGAAGGTAGAATAGAATAATATTTTACTAATATAAATGCTTTTGTTATTTTTTTATATATGCTATTACTGATATGTAGTAAAGAAAACTAACTGAAGTCAGTGGTAGCAAGTTACCAAAAGATGCTTAACGATAAGGCAATTTTCCTTAAGATTTAGAGAAAAGGGTATCATTTGAAATTTAAATGATAATCAAGTCTCTCATGATAGAAGTGCCTATCATTACACAACAAAGTTAGGTTTGTGAAAAAAAGGACTTCATCCATGTAATACCTAAATCCAGAGAAGGAACATAGTGCAATAGGCACTAATTTCCCTGGTGGTATTTGTCAATCCCTGGTGGCCCATTCCCTGGGCTTAATGGGCCAAGCACATAGCAGGCAGAAAATAAACTCTCTAAGGTCACACTAGAGAACACTACTTAAAGTTCACACTCCTGAAGTTTGGAGCAGGAAAAATCTACCCTGTAACAGGAAACAGAAAAGATAATTGCCAATCTAGGCTTTGACTTTTTGCTAAATAGAAAAGACAAATGTCTCACCTGACAATTGACAACTGCAAGACACAATTATACATACTGGAGGTCATTTCTGACAACCTCATACTGGAAACTCATTTAAAAGTGATACTATGGTAGTAGTACCCAAATGCATCTAACATAAGCAAGTACAAATACTCCATGAAAATCATTTTAAACCCAGATGTTTAAAAGTTCTCATGTTTCACAGAATATCAAGTGCAAAATATTTACAAAAGATAGCATGACCAGATACCCAAAGACCAAAGATCACAGATACTGGAATTACTCCATGCACAGTGTATAATGTCACTTCTATATATTCAAAGAAAATTTGAAAGGTTAGAATACTATAACAAAATAATAAGCTTCTCCAAAATCAATCAAGCAGATTTCAAATACAAATTCTTAAAGTTAAAAACACAGTAACTTAAAAAAGAACCTAAATTTTTTTTTAATTTTTGAGACAAGGTGTTACTATGCAGTCCAAGTTAACCTTGAACTGACGATCTTCCTGTGGCAACCTTTCAACCTGTGTGCTGGGATTACAGCAACGTGCCACCACTTCCAGTCTGGAAACCCATTTTCTAACTCAGCTCTTAGTTTAATACTGACTTAGGTACGGCCAGTAACAGGTCAGTAAGTTATAAAAGACTGTTTAGATGATATTGTCTAGAATGTAGAGAACAGAGTAAAAGAGTACCATGATAATTGATTAGTCTGACAGAAGCTGACTTGGCAAATGGAGAGGAGAGGCATTCAAAAGAATCGTGGCTGAGGATTATCTAGAATGGATCATAGCAGAATCAGATTTCAAAGCCTATAGATTCTCAACAGTAAATGAAAATATCTTCATTTAGATTTACCTACACTGAAGGTATAAAACACTAACAACAGAGAAAAAATGATGAAAATAGCCAAGTAGGTTCTACAGAAGACATCAACTAGGTTATCAGATAATTTCCCAACAATAACAACGGAAACCCAAAGACAATTAAAAACATCTTCAAAATGCTTAGTGTAAACCAATTGTTAACTCAAAATTGTATATCCAGTTAAATCAAATTTGAAAATGGCTAAAAAGGACATTTTCAATCATAAAAAATGGGTATTTTCAGACATTAATAATGTCTAAGCTTTGCTAACCTTAAGTGCTTTCTGTTTGTTTTGGCAGTATTGGGGATTAAACCTAGGATCTTCATATTGAGCTACTTCCTCAGCCCTTTTTATTAGTTGATTTTTAAGTTTTGAGATAAGGTCTCCCTAAGCCACAGAGTTTCCTAGGTATGGCTCAAACGTATTTTCAGACCTCATTTCTTGGCCTCCAAGTATCAGGACACACCACATCCAATATAAGCACGATGGCTTTTAACAATCACCACTCCATGTGCAGCAGAAGTGTTTGATTTGATGAGTTTTGACTATTCTATTTCAAAGCCCTATCAAGATATGGAACAGTACCATCTTACTAAACAATTCTGTCATTCATCTTCCTATTCAATCTCTATGCCCCAACACACACACCCCATACACCTGTCCCCGGGCAAATAGGTCCTAATACTTTATCCGACCTGAATTAGCCTTGTCAGTTGCAGAACTTCATATAAATGGAAACTTGCTTATTTGCACATACTCTTTAATGTAAGGCTGCTTTCAGCATAGAGTTTTTTCATTAATTATATGTCATTCTTTGTTATTGTTTAGTGTTTTTAAACAGTGTTTCATTGTATCAATATTCTACTCATTTTCCTACTGATTAATACCTATTGGGATGTTTCTAGCTTGAAGCAGTTATGAGGAAAAAACAAATATTTTTCTGCAGATCTTTTTTGGGTGCTTATTTTTTATAAGCTCAAATGAAACATTTACAAAAACTTGTCTACTTTGCTACAGATCAAGTTCAAAATAATTCAATGACTCAATATCAAACATACATATCCTCTGAATAATACAACTGAAATATGAACCAATAGAAAGATAATTTAAAATACATATACAGGTAAATATGTCTAAATAATTGAGAGGTAAAGGAGAAAATATAATGAAAATTACAAAAACTAAATGATATTTTTAAACTAAATGTTACAGTATGAGATTCAGCAAAATGGTATTCAGAGGGAAATTTATAGACTTACATGTATGTGGTAATAAAAGATAAAGAGTGAACCCAAATTAAGAAGTAAAATAAGCATGACATAATTAATACAAAGAAGAAAAAGAAAAAAATTATAAAAATAAGCACAAAAATTAAAGCAACAGAAATAAATATACTAATAAAAAATAAAATGTGAAGATGGTACTTAGGAATAATAAAATTAACAGCCTTCTAGCAACTGAAGAGAAGTAATATGTATTTTTAGCAATAAAATGAGCATAATTAATACAGAAATTAAAATCTTAATATAAAAATAAAATTTATAAAAATAAACTTTAATAAACAATAAATTCCATTCATAAACACGTGTGAAACTTATACCTGACCTAAATACCCTTTGCAGAGAAAGAACGCACTTTGTCTTAAAACTTTGCTCACTGCCCATATCACAAATTTATTGGTTATATCTGAGGTTTTCAAGTTATTAAAATGAGGGAATAGGAAATAAAACTCCAGATCCCAGGAACTGAAGGGTAAAACTTAAAGCTATTGTTCATCTCAAAAAAAAAAAAAAATTTTCAACTTTGCACTTCAAGGGCTAAGATTGTGGTCACTAAAGCCAAATTTGGGAACAAATACCCAGTCAAAGCCCTGGGCATCACACCTGCACTGAAGACTCTGTATTAAAATGGCTCCCTGTATGCCCCTTTCGAATGGATCAGGAAATGGATTAAGAACTAAGATTAAGGAAAAATACAACAGGTTCAGCTAAGTTCAAAAGGCTTGCACTTACGTTCAGTGTGAGATCTCCAAAAGAACATAGTGTACTCCATTTTACACAATGAATAGAATCGCTTTTTAAAAAACATCAAGACAATTTTGTTTACAAAACTTCCAATAGCCTGAATTAAAAGAAACTGCCCATGAAAGAAGAGACTAAGTTTTTTTCTTAATTTATGGCTGAGTAAAATGATGGAATATGATGGATTTTTTTTTTAAAGGCAAGAGTCAAGGAATACAGTTGGCCAAGGAAGGGCTCCTGGGAGCTATGACCACAGACTAATTAAGAAAGACTTGCTGTTCCTATAGTAGGCAGCATTGCTGTTTTCCCAGAGAAATTTTAGAATTTCCATAAGTTAATATCAGTGTTGCACCTCCTGGTCTTCTCCTTTCCAATAGAGAGTGTTCAAGTTCCACTGAGTCTATTCTAGAATTAAGATGAGGAGACGGAGCATATAAATTTACCTTTCTGTACTTAGGTTACAGAGATAAGAGAAACAAATTCGTATGTGATGTACAAATGTTAGATCCTGGAGCTAGAACCTAACACCACAGGTAAATGAGATTATTGGATATTTCAGTGACCAGGTAGAAGGCAGAAAATTGTGACAAAGGAGGATGATGACGATAGACTGCAGCTTATAAAAAGTTGTTCCTCCTAACTCTGTTACACTTAAATTTTACGTGGCATGTCTCAGGCTCTCTGACTTTGAGTTTGATCATGACATTTACTTTGGCCAATGAAAAAACCTGACGCTGGCCACATTTAGTGTGTATCTTTGGCTCTTACATGCTAATCCTCATTCACAAAAACCACATGTACCAAATATGAGTAGCTCTTTTAGCCCAGATTCTAGAAGGAAAGGGAACATGGGGCAGAGCCCAACTATGACCAGGGAAGACAATCGGAATTATAATATAACATGTAACTACCAAAAACCAAGTGACACTTCAAATCATTGAGAAATAAGTCATTACTATAACAATGCCCAATTAAATATTTTTGAACTTGAGATGAGTATAAGCCTATTATGGAAATAAAGAAAGAAAAGACAATGAAAATATGTAGATCATCTCACTCACAAACCTCTATTCAAAAATCTAAGCAAAATATTATCAAATTAAATTTAGCATTATATTAAAGAGATATGTAACACTTCATGATTAAGCTTGGTTTGTTCCAGGAATGCAAGGTTGGCTCAAAAGTATAAAATATATTCATATAACTTATTATAAAAATAATACAGAATAAAAATCATATGACCACCATAAATGTAGAAAAATAATTCAATAATTACACAAAGATTTTAAAAAGAAAAAATAAGGTTGAGAATGAAGAAAAAAGTCTACTTTATAGATATTACACTAAGCAGCCAACTAATAAAAAGGAAGAAAACTACATTCTTTCTAATTTTTATCTATTTTTTCTATATTTGTATGCTAAGAGAGTGTACATAAAAACACAAGAAATCTTAAAAAATCAAATTAGGCTTTAAAAGATTAAGCAAGTTAGCTAAATAAAATATTAACAAACAAAAGCCATTTGCATTTTATATACCAAACAGAACAAATTAGAAAATGTAAACAAACAGAAAATATAAAAGAGATACAATATAAGATCTCAATAAAAATGTAAGGTACAATAAATATCTTATTTGAAAGTTAAGGAAATCCTCTTTATAGATAGGAAGATCATCTTTTAAAAATGACAATTTCCCACAAGTTAATTTCTATGTTCAGTGTAGTTTTGAGAACTCCAGAAGGTTTTTTGTAGAACTTGGCAAGAAAATCAAATATTTATAAGGGATGGCAAATGGCCAATAATAATCAAGAAACTACTAAAGAAATCAGTTCTACCAGATAACAAAACTTTTGATAATGTTCTAGGAATGATGATGACGTAGTTTGATGCAGAAATACATAGGTAATTAAAAACAACAAAATAACACCCACACAGACTGTACACACATGAAGATCTAATCTTTGACAAAACTGCATTATATATCATAGAGAAAGAACTAATTATTCATTAATATGATGATAGCTGGTTGTCTGTCTGAATACAAGTTTTTTTTTTTTACTATTATATATTTTTTTTATTTAAAAGAGAATAAAACAAAAGGGGGCAGTACAGAGCAGATCAGAACAGGACAACATAGGCAACACAGTACTTTACATTAAGTCAACTGGACATCAACAGTATCTAACGCCATAACTCTTACTCTGCTATAGTTGAGCATAGTTTCAATTACAATAATAGCAAACATGACACAATAGTATAAAGCCATGCATGTAGTGAAAGAATTACAGGGCTTTCTGAACCGAATAACAGAAAATGATCAATGGGTATTATATGTCTGAATACAAGTTACATTATCACAATGTCAATTCTAACTGGCTTACTATGAAAAGCAAATTGTTACACTTTTATGTGAAATATACTCATAATTTTGGTGTATAATTATTTTAAATATAAAAAGTACAAACTTAAAAAGGAGCAACAAATTATACAACACTAAAATTAAGAACTTTACAAAAAATATAGTAGATAATGAGAAAAGGCAACTCATTATTTGAGTGAAATATTGCAACACAAACTTACAAAATATTCAATTTATATGAATATGCTTTTGCCAAAGAAAATATATGCCTTTCCCATTAGCATGCAAAAAAATGATCAATAGGTTTACTAATCAAGGAAATGTACTTTAAAATCTGGAGATAATATTTTATGCCCACCAGATTAGTAGTAATAATAATAACAGACTCCCAATACCAAATTTTAGCTGAAACATGAAGAAAATCTCTCTCATATCACTGGCTGGATTATTACATAGTGCAACTACTTTGAAAACCTCTTTAGAATAATCTCCAACAATGAAGATGTTCTTTATCTATGACCTAGCAATTGCACCCCTAGGTAAATACCTTAGAAAAACTTACACAACTACTCCAGGTGACAACACTTATGATAGCAAAAAATTAGAAATTATATGTTTACCTATCAGACGCCTACATTTACCTACACATATCAATATGAATGAGTCTTAAAAGCCAATGTTGAACAACAAAAAGCTAGCTGCAGAAGACTGTATTCTTCATAAATCCATTTATATAAGATTTTAAAATTGGCAAATGAAAAACATATTGTTTAGGAATACATACATACATACATACATACACAGTAATATTTTAGAGAAAAATGAGAGTATGATTAATGGAAGATCAGAAGCATCTTAATTTTGGAAGGGGGCAAGGAGATGCACATATGGAAAGGTAGAAAGATTATTCTGATTCTTACTCACAGTCTTTGCAAGAGTGTTCATTTTATTATTATTTGTTACTAGTCTTTAAATTGTACTTAAGTATTTACATGAAATATATATGAACATATATATATATGCTTTACTTGCATTTTTTAAAGTAGAAACAAATGGCTAGCTTGTAGAGATCACAATACATTCAGTTGTGCAAATAAGGAAAACCAACTCTTGAAATGTGATCCAAGTAAGTATTTGCAGTTTTGGCTTTAAAAAAATTCAGTGATAACATTACACACAAATTAGAAAAGTGTTTATCGTTCTCATGGAGAACTCTGGGACCAACATGATTTCTCATAGCATAATGAGAACTAATTGTTAAAATTAAGTTACTAATTATAAAATAAAAGTTACTGATTGCATTATTTAGGAACCTTTTGGTTTTAAATATTAGAAATCTGATTGTCTTAAGCAAAAGAATAAAACAGAGCTCTTCAGCTCCATGTGCTAGAAAGCTATTCTTCAAAGCTGGCTGCATCTGTTCTCAAGGTAACATGCATCTTCCAATTAATTTCACTCTTTTGCTTAAGAATGATAGGTTTTTAGGATTCAAACTTAATAAAAAGAATCCCAAATAACACAGTTAGTAATTTTACTTTGAGGAAAATACTCTTGCTTCTGTTTAACTTGGTATGTGTACTTTCCTCTTTTATGTCCTTCCTACAGGAAGAAGTTTATTGAGCACTATTCCAAGACCTCATATTTTGAAGCTTCACTATAGAGAGAAATGGAAACATTTTTCCTGGAAACAAAGTTAAAAACTTTCAAGGAAGGCTTCTGGTTGACCTATCCTAAATCATGTGCCCATTCTGGGGCTAATCAATGGGAAGCAGAGGCAGGATCCATAAGAAGATGATGACACCCAACTCAAGGCCCAGTGTCTGATGAATGAAGGTTCCTTGTTACCCTTTGGTGCTCAGCTTAAATCCAACCCTCTCGTAAGTGCCTCTGCTAAGTACACTCATCTGACGCAGGTGTCATACTCTCGTTCTCTTTCACAGAACCTTTATCAATTCTTTGTCAGTGTGCACTGCAATATGGAACAACTTTGTTTTTACTCATTTATTTACCAGATATTGGAGGCATAATAATTGTCCCCAAAAGATGTCCATGGCCCAGTCCTCAGAAACTGTGAATATATTCCCCTATATGGCAACAAGGAACTTTGTACCTATATTAGGACTACTGGACTTAGAAATGGGGTGAACATACCAGTGGACCCACTTGTTTGATGCAATTTCTTAAAAGCAGAATGTCTTCCTCTGCCATGGTTCAGGGTGTGGTGAGGAAGAAATGTCAGAAAAATGAAACCTGAGAAGGACTTTCACTGTCTATGTCTGGCTTTGAGGATACAGGATTGGGTTACTGGCCAAAGAATCCATATAGTCACTAAAGTGGGAGAAGAACAGGAAATGGGTTGGCCTTTATTCACGCTTCCATCCCAAAGGAAGAATCTGACTCTTTCATTCAGGAAGAAACATATCTTCATATTAGCCTAGTGATACGATGTTAGACTTTTGACCTACAACATGGTAAGACAATAAACTTGTGTACTTTTAGGCCTCTGAATTTATGGTAATTTGTTACAGTGGCAATATGAAACCAATGCCCTCTGGTTATCGTCTTGCTGGAAAAGTCTTCAAGAAGGACCATGTCTTCTTTTTTCATTGTATCTTCAATGTGTAGCACAGTGCTTGGCAAATGTTTTTGGGTAAGTACAAGACTAAGGGAATAAATGAAAGTACTAAAAAATGGGTGACTGATATCCAAAAGTTCAACTTGAAGTCTTCAAACAAAATGCCCATTTTTCCTCTATCAGAATCACAAATGCAAAGAATCAAATAGAAGATGAAGCCAATAATCTCAAGTTTCTCTACATGAGTCAGAAGGGAAAACTTAAGCTGTAAGAATGTGAAAAATAAGCCCTCTTCTGCAAAGAGAGAAGAATTATGCAAAGCCAAGAGAACAATCAAAGATGTTAGCAAATCATAGAGCTGGGAGAGCACTGACTCTCTCTCTCTCTTTATGTGAGCCTTTAGACAGGATGTGTTCTCAGTCAGCTGACACTTTCTATTCTATTTCCAGAAAGAGTCCACTGTCAAAAGCTTGGTAAAATACTGAGTCATCCACATCAATTCCAAAATGGCTTCTTTTTCAGTGCCATTAAGACGTTATGATTTACACCCATTAATGGGAACTAGTAACTTTTCAAGAAGAAAAATGTTGGCATATTCTGAGGAATATGTCCTTTTTCAGGCAATTTGTTTTTTGAGGAGAAAGTTCAAGTTACTCATCAGATAATGCAACCTGTCTCCACAAGTTCAGTAATAGGATACCATTAGTATTCAGAACTAACTAGTTAAAAGCTGGCAATGCTCTTCAGTTGGAATAATAAAGTAAGGGTTACACTAGAAGATAAGCAAATTCCTTCAAGGAAAGAGTTAAGCAATAGCATCTGAGATGGACTCAGAACCATGAAAATACTATGAAATATATGCAGAAAGAAAAAGGAAGGGAAGAGAAGGGAAATGAAGGGAAGGGAAGGGAAGGGAAGGGAAGAGAAGGGAAGGGAAAAGAGAAAAGAGAAGAAAGGAGTGAGAAGTGAGAGAAGAGAAGAAAGGAGAGGAGAAGAGAGGAGAGGAGAGGAGAGGAGGGGAGAGGAGGGGAGAGGAGAGGAGAGGAGAGGAGGGGAGAGGAGAAGTAGTTGCTGGAAGGATAAGAAAATTGTCCTTGACTATTTTTCACTTAAAAAGTTGTGCTTCTACTAGAGCATATCTTTAACCAAATTGCAGAGGAAGGTAGATAGTAGAAGGGTAGACAGGTAGATAAATGAGCAGTAGCACACATATAAATTCTCACTTAAGATATACACATGTGGAATAGTTTGCCTAGTGGTCCAGCTAACAAGTCGACCTCTAGGACAAAGAAACATATCTTAAACCACAGACCAGAAGCATCCACTGGCTGGAAATTGTTATCTCCATTTGCAGATGAACTCCACATCTGCACTTCAACTTTTACTGACTTTCTTCCCCTGCCCCCACCATATATTCTTAAATCTTTCTTCACGGTAATTGGAGGAAATATAGCACATACTAGCTCCCAGCACAACATCTGCTTCATATTCTTCAAAGCATTTTACAACAGTCCTCTTTGTATTTTCTCTCTTTTTTTGTAATTTTATTGGATTTTTGTATTCATTTTTAAGTCCCTAGAAGAGAGAAAATGGGATTGGAGAACAGAGGAATTTCCAGTGTTTCATCAGAGAACAAGTTGTAGTTAAGTCTGCTGGTACATAACGCCAAAGTGCTACACAGCCTATTCAACATAGCTTTTGGCCATGGCTGAAATGTTCTACATATGGCCCAAGTCTGTTCAATATGGTAGCCACTAGCCTCATGTTGGATACTTAAAATGTGATTAATTTATTGAATCATTACAATTTTAATCTTGTTTAACTTTAATTATTGTAGATTTAAATAGCCACCTGTGGCTAGTAGCAACCATACTGGCAACACAGCTCTAGACACTTGAGCATTAGAATCTTTGTTTACTTTTTCTCATATTTTGCATTGTACTCAATGTACTTTTGAATATTAAAATTTATACCTCAAAAGAGAATATTAACTTTTTTCAAGCATAATTGTCTCTTTCAAGTTAACTCTACCTTACTTCTTCTTTAACATTTTCCCTACTGCTATATCCAATCACTTCACACATAAAATACTATACCATATATACCCCAGAATATCAGGCATCACTGAGAAAGAGGTATCTATCGTTCCTATGTATGGTATTTGCTTTGGAAACAAAAATACAAGAAAATTTAAAAGGGGTAAAGTTATGATGGCTAGTCTTATAACATTTTAAAATGTAAATATTAGAGAAAGTTTTTAAGTACATTTTGCTACGTACATGCAGAGTTATGATCTACAGCCCATTATGTAGTACATTCACAATGATACTGTTCTGTCCAGGGTAAATTGTCTGATGAAATGGTAGCAGCACAAGACAAAGGAAAAGATTGGAGCCTTTTTTGCAGGAGATTGGTTTTTTGTTTGTTTATTTTTTTTTTGTACAGTTAGCATTGGATTTTTTTAAATTTAGATTTTAAACAATTTTGGAGTTTCATGAAATTTTTTTTGTCCCCCATAAGATTATTTTTCTTCAGTTAAAATTATAATACTCTGTAAAAAGAAACTGAAGAGGATCTCAGAAAAATGGAAAGACATTCTTTGTTCATGGAGAAGAAAAACAAACACTGAGAAAATGGCCATTCTCCCAAAATTGTCCTACAGATTTAATACAATTCCAATCAAAATACCATTAGCATCCCTTACAAATCTAGAGAAATCATTCCTAAAATTCATCTGAAACTAGAAGAGACCTACAATAGCAAAGGCAATTCTGGGCAACAAAGCAAGACAGGATGCGTCACAATCTCTGACTTGAAGTTGTACTACAAAGCTACTGTGATTAAATCAGCATGGTACTGGAATAAACACAGACCTTAAGGTCTGTGGGACAGATTAAAAGATACAGCCACAACTACAAACACACTCAGCCACTTTATCTTTGACAAAGGGGCCAAACATATTCAATGGAAGAAAGATAGCCTCTTTAATAAATGGTACAGGAAAAACTGGCTTTCCTTATGCTGAAAACTAAAACTAGACCCATGCCTATCACCATGCACTAAAAGTCAAAATGGATCAAAGATCTAAATATTAAAACAGAAACACTAAATTTACTAGAAGACAAAGTAGGTAGAAATCTTGAAGGCATAGGTGTAGGCAGAGAATTCATGAACAAAAATCAAACTGCAAGGGAAATACTTCCCAGAATCAACAACTAGGATCTCATCTTATTAAAAAGTTTTTCCATGTCAAAAGAAATCTCCAACATAGTGAAAAGAAAACCCACAAGTTGGGGAAAAATCTTAGTTAACTGTCCCTCAGACAAAGGAATTTCATCTAGAACATATATTTTTTTTTTAAATCAGGCTCCTGAAATTCAAAGACCCAACCCAAAAATGGCATCGGAAATGAATACATACTTCTCAGATGAAGAAATACGAATGACAAATAAATACATGAAAAAATGTTCAGGATCATCAGTCATTAGAGAAATGCAAATTAAAACAACACTGAGATTCCATCTCACTCCAGAAAGAATGCTCAGGATCAAGAAAACCACCAATAACAAATGTTGATGAGGCAGTGGGGGAAAGGAAACTCTTCTGCACAGTTGGTGGGAGCTCAGACTGGTGCAACCACTCTGAAAATCAGTCTGGAGATTCCTCAAAAACAGGGGATTGGAAGTCCCATTTGACCCAGCTATTCCGCTTCTAGGTATATTCCCAGAAGAACTGAAAACATCATACCACAGTGATATATATGCACCCATATTTATAGCAGCACAATTTGTAATTGCTAAATCTTAGAAACAACACAAATGCCCATTAACTGAGGAATGGATAAAATAAGATATGGTATTTTTATACAATGGAATTCTACTCAGCTATAAAGAAGGACCATATTGAAGCTTTTATAGGCAAATGGATGTGACTTGAGACCATAATCATAAGTGAAATAAATCAAACTCACATGTGTAAATACCATATTGTCTCCCTAGTGTAAGAAACTAAATGAGTAAATAAGACACAAAATCTTCAATAAATATTGTGAAAGGGTAAGAAACTGCTTAAAGAGGAAAAAATATCTCATATAGGGAAAAGTAGAAAAGGAAGAGAAAAGAAAAAATATGAATCTGTTATATATATGCTTAAGATTACTAAAATGATTGTACTACTAATTCTATTAGTTCTTGGAACAAAACAGTTAACATTTGTAGGATTAGATCAATTTTGCATGACTATATCTGGTAATTTGAGTAAGACTTTTGAAGATGACTATGCAAAACAATAAAATTAGTTATATTCCTGCCACTGTGTTTTGAAAGCCTATATTGTTAATTGTTTGGGGTTCTTTGTTATAGTTATTTATTTGACTCTTGCTTCTTATTTTTCTTGTACTTTGTTTTCTTTTTCCTTCTAATACAGAAAGGATAGATGTACACATTTAGGTTTATATATGCCTAGAACTTCACCTAAAGAGTTTACAAGAATTGATTTCAGTATGTGTGATAGTATGAACAGCTACACTGAAGAAAACGAGACATCATGGTAGCCAGTGTGATTTCCTGTCATTTTGCTTTGAAGTCCAATAATACTTTTATTCTTGGTTTTGATTGGTATCAGTCTGTTTTCAATTATTTGATTTGAATATGTGTGAAGGTATGGACAGCCATCTTGAAGAAAACAAGAAACATTATGGTAGCCATTACTGATTTCCTATTGTCGGGTTTTGAAGACACATAAGGCTCTCATTCTTTTGTTTTGATTGCTTTTATACTATTTTGCTTGGTTTTAACTTATTGTGCATGAAGGCATGGGCAACTAGTTTGAAGAAAACAAGGGAAATTATGGTAGCCACTGTTGATTTTCTGTTGTCTTGTTTTGAAGTCCTGTGATATTTGTGTTGTTTTGCCCCTGATCTGTTTTGTTCTTTTTTATTTTGTTTAGCTTTATTTTGTTTTATTATCTTTACAAAATGATTTTTCTTCCTTTCAACCATGATTGGTCAAGTGAATGTTTAATCAATGACTTACTTTTATTCCTAAGTAGAAGGATAAAGATGGAGACATTTGTAATCTAACAAGATTCAGAACTTCCCATCAGAAATTGTGGTTTGATTTCTAAATTTAATATGCATAATTTCTCAAATGTTTCCACTAACAAGAACAATTTCATTATGACAAAATGTTTTTAGAGATACATAAGAACTAGCATGCTGTTCCAGTGATTCCTTCTCAGCAAATAGCAACACAAAGGAAAAACCTAATAGAAAGCATGGTAGGTATTGATCCATAATCTTGAACAGTTGAGTCATAATCTTCACATCCTTTTTAGTTCCCTGGGGAAGCAAATCTGAAGTAGTTTATTTTGGTTTATTTTGGAGGGACAGAGACACTGGTATGCCAATAGCAAGGAAAATGGGACAGTAAAGGCAGGCAATTGGAGCGAATTATTAAGCCAGCTACTGCAGTAAGTGAAGCTTAATCAGATTGGGTGGGACAAACTATAAAATATTGGTGAAGGGACAGGGAACTGGGATATTTGTATACCCATAGCTATTAGTCACTGATAAAGAACTGTCCCAGAGAGAATGTTCATTGCAGACATTTCACCTGGGGGCTCTAGAATTTACCAACCCAAGGGCAGGCCTCTGAAAAGAGGCAGGTGGTCCCCATTAAAAGCAAGGCTGCCATGTACTGTTATGGCGATCTGTTCTGAGGGCATATGGGCAGAACACTGACAGAACCTACTGTATAAATATTACATGAGCTGAAGTCTTTCTTAGGAGAAAAAATGATAATTTTATGGAGTTCCTTTTAGTTATTGCAAATATTCCATTTTCTAGCTGTAAGGAGAAATTTAGAATTTGGTATTCTTCTATATGCAGTATCGGCTGTAATAATTTCAAATAGTGACCACCCTGTATTTATAAAGTTAAAAAGGACTAGCTTTTGTGTATAAACCTTATTTTAGCAACATAATTTTTTACTTGCTTAAAGGTTTCTTCATATGGGATAGTCTAAATTTTGGAAATACACCAGGTTTGAAGCCATTAATGGATATATTCGAGGTAGCAAAGGCACAGAACTGTGTGGAGCTCCAGGTGTGGGTCTCCTAGATGGCTGAGATATTCGGGAAAAGGATGTAAACAACATGGAGCTTTGATCTAAGTTATGTCTATATTTGATTTAATGTAGTTAAAACATAAAATGATTAAACAGTAAAAGCCCACATGGCTTCATGTGCAAAATCATAGCAGAATCTACCTGTCATGGATCACACTCAACAGGGAAGTTTCTTTCTCGCTCTCAAAGAAATTCAGAACTTTAGGCAGAAAGGGTAGTGCATGACTACAATCCCAGCCTGAGCAACTCAGTGATTCAGGCAGGAAGATTTCACATTTGAGACCAGCCTGAGCAACTCAATGACTTAGTGAAAATGTATGTTCAAATTAAAAAAAAAAAAAGAATTTAAAGGACTGGGGATGGAACTCAGTGTGAAAGCCATGTTTTAATCCCAGTACTGCAAAAACAAACAACAAGTCACACAGAAACACATAAAATCATGACTTTATATAACATCAAGGTAAAGAATGTGAACCAGACCACCCGAATCCTACCCCTGAGGATAACAAAGATTTAGTGCAGGGCAGCTCCTGATGGAGAGGTAAGAGAGAGCGAGGATTCCAGGACAGCCTGACCTCAAGGGAGTTATATCGTGAAGACCACTCAGAACTGCAGAACAGAAGGGACAGATGTCATCAAGAGTCACAAAGCAGAACCAAGATGAAAGCCTATGAAACAAAACAAAGCATGTGGTGATCATGGGTACAAGCATACTGAAGGCACAGTCAGGGATACAGGAAAGGAAGGGACCAGAGTAATGAGCAAACAGGCAAAGAGAACAGGAAGGACCTAGACAGGGTGTATTCCCAGGAGAGTGGCTCAGTGTGGCTCAGGGCCCTCGGGGCATGCTGCAGCTATCAGCTCATGGGCTTGGCATATCTTTCCAGCCAGAACAGGACAGCACACACCGTAAAAGCTCACTCAACTTCTACTCTTGCAGTTGGCATTCAGGATTTAACAGATGTTTGAGTTTTTGCTTATTTGGTTAGTAATTTTTATTTATTGGCAAACATATCACATGATCATTGTGGGAAGCTTGGAGTACACAGAAAAAAAATCAAAACAGAAAATTATAGTAGCAAAAAAAAATCTACCTTCTCAAAAATGCTTACATTTGTTGTAGTTTTAACAACAACCCAAAGCATAATATAACATGTGCTGTTTTGTAACGTTTTAACTTAATACTTCAGAAGGTAATTATACTTAATCTAGATTTTGTTCTTTTGTGAGAAATATTTCCAAGACTATAGTATGTGCGGAGGCAAACAGGTCACCTCCACTTTATGCAGAAAACATACAAGATAGCAGAATATTGCCTTGTGTTTTGGAACATCACTTTGTACACTTTTGATTTACCAAGCAACCCTCACTGTTACTGCATCAACATTTCAGCAAATGTCCTAGTAGGACACAGATCATTAGTAAAAGGTGTAGTAGGTAAACTACCAGTACTCAGGAGATGGTAACAATAGAGTTACCATCATTTCTAGACCTGAAAAGCAAAGGGGAGGGAGCAGCTACCAGAGCATAGAAGGAAAGTCATGCACAGAGGGCCACTGAGGCAGGAGTTGAGATCAGAATCAAGGTAGGTTGCTAGACCAAGGCAGCTCTTTAGAGAGGGCACCAGGAGGAAATGATCACCAACCCTGCTCTTCCCTTCCTTTGACCTTCTGTGTTTCCTCCCACTATTGCTGAACCCACCCAGAAATCAGAGGTCAAATAAGTCCTTTGGTATAGTCCAAATAGATCAGCACTACATAGCAAGAATCAGACCAAGGAAAAAGGAAAAAAGCATGGAACCAAATAGAAAAATCAGCATTGAGATATAGCTTAAATATGCAATAATAGATTATTAAGCAAATTGTGGTGTTACAAAAATTGAGTGTTCTATGCAGTAGTAATAATGTTTACTATCCATGTAATTATGTCAATTTTCTTTTTCATTTTGGTATCCATACATAGTCACATTTGACAGAAATTGATGTTATAAGGAATGAATTCAAAGCCTAAAAGTGAAATATATTTCATTCAGTCTAGGCTGACTATTGTCTAAGTGCTTGTAGCAATACGCTGCTTTCTTCTGTGTTTAGGGATTTTTTTTTTTTAGTTGATTCAGTAATGGTGTGATTTTAACCTCCTTTTGGCAGTCAATACAAACATTTGTTAACAAGGAAGAATATTTGAGTACAGATGTTAGAAAGAAGTATGTTATGGCAGTATCTAGATGTTCCCCCAAGGCCTCATGCAGTTATGGGAGCGTGGCCTTTCCAGAAGTAGCTGAATCTAGAGTGTGTGATGCTGGGATTAAAGTGTGTTATTAGTAAATCAGTTCACTGATTGGTTTGGCATAGTTCTGGCTAGAATTAAGGTTGTGAGTGCTATACCCACCCTAGGGCAGGTAGCCTGCCTACAATATAAGAAACAGAAAGAGGCTCGTCTCTTCCCTTGTTTGTTTTGCTACCTTCTGGCCACCATGAACTGTTCTCGTCTGTAAAGCCACTTTGGCTTGGAAACAGCCAATTATGGACTGAAATCTCTACAAATTATGAGCTAAATAAATCTTTCCCCTTTAACTTTGGGTGTCAGGTATTTTGTCTCGGCAACAAGAGAAAAGAAACTAAGACAAAATAGCTAGGCATAAACTGATCATGCAGAATAAAGATAAAATACAACTTTCTCTGTTTCCCTTGACTGGCTTTGGTATGACCAAAATATACAGTGACTGCTTAAACTTCTTTTTTAAAATTTATTACAGTAAAAGACACGCCATCACTAATCACCCTCAGATTACTTACCTTCACTTCAAACACATTTATCCCATTGTTCTTAAAACTTTCTGAAGCAGTTTTGGAAGTCTTCTTTCATGAGTGTCTTCAGTTTTGCTGTCATGGGTATCTCAGTGTCCTGCATTGATTCAAAACATTTACTTTTTGTGTTCATTTTGAGTCTGCGGAAGAACCAAAAATTTCACAGTTCTAGATCCAGTGAATAAGGTGAATAAAGACACACCACAATGTTTTCATGGCCTGTTTTTCCATTAGATGGTAATCAGTGGTAGCATTCAGCATATCTTTAATTATATCTCATAAAGATACTTAGGAAAGAGGACTTCTAGAGCTGCTTCACAAAGTGGCAAGAATAATGGGATCCAGTGTTTGGTTGGGAGGGAGTACTTTCAGTGGAACTAATGCAATGCGACTTCACTGTGATAAATTTTTTAAAATGTAAACATTCATAATCATAGTGTGGATATGGCTGCTCTTTTTTGTACCAGGAATTGAACTCAGGGACCTTGTCCTTACCAGGCAAGCACTTATGCCACTGAGCTATATTCCCTAGCCCTGTGGTTGCTCTCTTATCATTTAAAATTCTTGATTAACTTTATGTCAACCACTAACATAAGATTCCACATTATCAGTCAAGTCTGGATAGACAGCAAAGTGTATACTATGTGCATACAATACCCCTATGGTGGCACAGATAAAAATAACTGAGATCCCACTTAGGTCACTTTTCAGGAAAAACAAAAATTATAACCTTCTAGTCTAGGTCACAATGACCTTAAAGAGTTCCTAAATCAATACAGCTTCTCACTGTTTTATGTGTGTGTGTGTGTGTGTGTGTGTGTGTGTGTACCACAATTGATCATCCATGGTACTTTTCTTTTTTTTTTAGTTTTATTTAGAAAGAAAAAAAACCAACCAAACAAAACAGAAAAAAGGGTAGTAACAATACAGAATTCCAAAGGAAAAAAAGAAAACAACAACAACAACAACAAAAAAAACACTAAGAAATCACTAGATGATAAATTACATACTATCATCTTGGAAGTAGTTGTTCAAGTTACAAAATTAAAGCATACAAAGTAGACATTCAAACAGTGAGACTATTAACAGTTCTGCTCAACAATCTAACAAAAACAGTAGTATGGTCATCTATCTTCCACACTTAAACATACATGCAATTATATCCTTTAGAGCACTTTCTTTTGTTCTCTCTTTTACAGTAGCAATTATGCATTTTGGGTTTTATTACTCCTACAGTTCTTATTACTTTTTTTATTTTAAAGAGAATAAAACAAAAGAGGGCAGAACAAAGCAGATCAGAACAGAACAACATAAGCAACACAACACTTTACAACAAGACAACCGGACATTAACAGTAGCTGTCAAAATATCTCTTTCTCTGCTATAGTTGAGCATAGTTTCAGATACAATAATATCAAACATAACACAATAGTATAAAAC
>PVJX010012957.1:0-48782 GCA_004027295.1 Dolichotis patagonum | reverse complement strand
TCTTTACTCCTTTTATTTCTCTTTCCTGTCTTATTGCTCTGGCTAGTATTTCCAGTACTATGTTGAATAGCAGTGGTGATAATGGACATCCTTGTCTTGCACCTGATTTTAAGGTAAAGGCTTTCAGTTTTTGACCATTCAATATGATGCTGGCTGTTGGTTTGTCATAGATGGCCTTTACCATATTGAGATAAAGACCCTCTATTCCAATTCTCTGTAAAGTTCTTATCATGAATGAGTGTTGGACCTTATCAAAAGCTTTTTCTGCATCTATAGAGATGGTCATGTGCTTCTTCCTTTTGGCTCTATTGATATGGTGAATTACATTTATTGATTTACATATGTTGAACCATCTCTGCATTCCTGGGATGAATCCCACTTAGTCAGGGTGAATAATCTTCTTGATGATTTGTTGTATCCTGTTTGCTAAAATTGTATTGAGAATTTTTGCACCTATGTTCATTAGGGAGATTGGCCTATAGTTCTCTTTTTTAATTGGGTCTTTCTCTGGTTTTGGTGCTAGAGTAATATTTGCTTCCAGGAATGACTTAGGAAGAATTGCTTCCCTTTCAATTTCATTGCAGAGTTTGAGGAGTGCTGGAATTAAGTCTTCTTTGTATTTCTTGTAGAATTCTGCACTGAAACCATCTGGGCCTGGGCTCTTTTTGTTGGCAACGTCTTAATTACATTTTAAATTTCAGTAATAGAAATTGGGTTATTCAGCAGTTTTACATCTTCCTGATCGAGCTTTGGTAGTTCATATGTATCTAGGAATCTGTCTATTTCTTCAATGTTATCGAACCTACGAGAGTAGAGGTTTTCGAAACAGGTGTTGATGATCTTCTGTATTTCCACCGAGTCTGTAGTTATTCCACCTTTTTCATTCTTTATTGCATGAACTTGAGTTTTTTCTTTCCTTTTTTTAATAAGGTTGATCAGGGGCTTATCAATTTTATTTATTCTTCCAAAGAACCAGCTCTTTGATTCATTGATCCTTCATACTGTTTTCTTAGTCTCTATTGCTTTAATTTCTGCTCTAATCCTTATAATTTCCTCCCTTCTTTTGCCTTTGGGCTTGGATTGCTTTTATTTTTCTAGATGTTTGAGTTGTAGCATCAGGTTGTTTATTTGTGTTTGTTCTGTCTTCCTGATGTGGGAACTCAGTGCAATAAATTTTCCTCTGAGGACTGTTTTCATTGCATCCCACAAATTCTGGTAAGTAAGTTGTGTTTGTATTTTCATTTGCTTATAGATATTGTTTAATTTCTTCTTTAATTTCCTCTGTGACCCACTGATCACTCAAGAGTGTATTACTCAGTTTCCATGTGTTTGTGAGGTTTTTGCAGTTGCTTTTATCATTAATTTCTAGTTTCACGGCGCTATGATCCGATAACACGCATGGGATAATTTCAATTCTTTTGCATTTACTTAAACATGTTCTGTGGGCTAGTATATGGTCTATTTTATAGACTGTCCCATGTACTGCTGAGAAGAATGTATATTCTGATGTTGTTGGATGAAAAACTCTATATACATCTATCAAGTCCATTTGTTCACAGGTGTGATTCAGTTCTGTTATTTCTTTGCTGATTTTCTGTCTAGTTGATCTGTCCCTCTGTGTCAATGGCATGTTAAAATCTCCCATTATAATTGTGTTATTGCCTATTTGACTTTTCATTTCTGTTAATATTTGCTTTGTATTGCTGGGTGTTCTGGAATTTGGTGCATATATAGTTAAGATTGTTATTTCTTCCTCTTGAAGTTTTCCCTTGACTAGTATGTAATGGCCTTCCTTATCTCTTTGGATCATTCTTGGTTTGAAGTTCACATTGTCTGCAAACAGGATTGCTACTCCCACTTTCTTTTGGTTTCCTGTTGCATGAAATGTTGTTTTCCATCCTTTGACTTTCAGTCTATGGGTTTCCTTTTGGTTAAGATGGCTTTCTTGTAGACAGCATATGGTTGGATGTTGTTCCTTTATCCATTCCGCCAGTCTGTTTCTTTTGATTGGTGAGTTGAGGCTACTTATGTTAATGTTTATAACTGTGATATATTGGTTTATTGTTAACATGTTTTCTTTCTGCTGTTGTATCTTAGCTTTCCATTCTATTTAATTGTCTGCCTTGCTTGGTGGTTTTATCCTATGTGTATCTAGAATGTCTTTCAGTATTCTTTGTAGGGTTGGTTTGGTGTTCATGAAGTTTTTCAGCTGTTCTTTGTCATGGAAGTATCTTATTTCTCCACCCATTTTGAAGGACAGTTTTGCAGGGTACATCAGTCTGGGTTGGAAGGGGTTTTCCTTTAGGATCTGAAATACTTCACTCCATGCTCTTCTTGACTTCATTGTTTGTTTTGAGAAGTCTGTTGTGATTCTGATAGGTTTTCCTTTATAGGTGATCTGTCTTTTCTAACAGCTTTTAGTATTCTGTTCTTATAGTGGGTTTCTGGGATGGTGATTATTATGTGTCTGGGTGTAGTTTTATTTTACTTATGGCTATTTGGAGTTCTATATGCTTCAATAATCCAAATGTCAGTTTCCATTCTCATAATTGGGAAGTTTTCAGATATTACTTCTGTAAACATCTTCTTGATATTATTTGGGCTGTCCCTTTCTTTTTCATTTATTCCTATTAATCTTATGTTATTTTTCTTTGCATCATCTTGTAGCTGTTGAATTGTTATTTCTGATAATTTGTTATTTTTAAAAGATCTTTCCTTTCCTGGTCACTAGCTGCGATCTTATCTTTGAGGTCTGAAATTCTATCTTCACTTTCATTGAGGTGGTTTTTACAGCTTTCAATATAATTTTTGATTTCCTGTATATCTCTTTGAGTCTGCTTTATGTATTCTGCTTGTTTCTTATAGTGTTCATTCAGGGATTCTATCTGTTTGCTTTGTTCCTCTAATTTTTTAGCTGTGTCTTCACTAGATGTAGTCACTATTTCTTTCACTACTTTTATTATTTCTTCTTTTACCTGGGCAATTATTTCTAATTTGAATTTCTCCATAGCTTCCCCTAGTTGCTTCTTTATTTCAGTTGATATCATTTCAGTCATTTCTGGTGTGTGGCTTCTATTTTCTTCTATGTACATGGCTCCCAGGCTTTCTTGAGATGGGCTGGTGATTTGAGCCTGCCTTTTCATCTTTCCTTTTGTCATTTTTCTTTATTTCCTTGGTTTGAGTGGTGTTCCAAAGCTTCCTCTGGGTGTGTCACAATCTCTTACTGCACCCTCAGCTACTGGAGCAGTCTCAGCTCCTCTGCAGGTACTTAGCTCCCTAAATTGAGAGGCTGAAACAGGGTGTGGAGAACTGGGGCCAGAGAAACCCCCAGGGCACAATCCTCTGTCCTAGGGGTGTGGATATGAACTCAAGCACTGGCAGCCCTGGTCTCAAGCTGTCCCCAGGCCAGCCCAATTGAGCCCAGAGTTCTCATGCAAGGTTTCTGCCTCCTGGACTGAAACAAGACTGCTGAGCATGGTTGACTGAGGTCCTGCAATCTGCTGGACCCAGTCCAGTGTCCCAGTAGCTTCCTAGAAACTCAAAAGCTGGAACATAGGTCTCCAACTTTCCCCAGGTCACCGGAACTGACCTGGGGCAAACTCCACCCCTCTGCAGATTCTTGGCCCTCTTAATTGAGATGCAGAAGCTGGGCATGGAGAACTGGGGCTGGCAGAGCCCCATGGCACAATCCCCTGTCCTAGGAGTGTGGATATGAGATCAGCAGTTGGCAGTGCTGGTCTCAAGGTTGTCCCCCCGACCAGCCCAATTGAGCCCAGAGTCCCCGCGCAAGGTTCCTTCCTCCTGGACTGAAATCAGGCCACTGAGCGTGGTTGGCTGAGGCCCTGCAATCTGCTGGACCCAGTCCAGTGTCCCAGTAGCTCCCCAGAAACTCCAAAGCCGGAATGTAGGTCTCCAACTTTCCCCAGGTCCCCGGAACTCACCTGGGGCAAACTAAGCGCCTCTACAGAGTCTTGGCTCTCTTAATTGAAATGCGTGGAAAACTGGGGCAGGCAGAGCCCCCGGGGCACAATCCCCTGTTCTGGGACAAACTCCCAACAGTAGCATCTTTTAATTAGTTTGTTTGTTTATTTATTTATTTATTTATTTATTGCTTATGATTAGCGTATTTATTAGATAATCTATTAGTTGCTTATAATTAGTATATTATAACCTGTATTATTTATTAATAATTGTTTCCCATTGAACTCTCCATGAACTTCCTGTGGACTTCTTAGTCAGTCCCAAAATGATGGAACCACGTATGTCAGATCTAATAAAATGGAGTTGAGAACCCTCAAAGCAAGAGTTCTCTCTCTCTACTCTCTTTCCTCTCCCTCTCTCTCATACCCACACAAACACACACAAACTATTCCAAAGGCTCTCTGAAAACCACAACCTTAACCAAAGGTCACTGTAGCCTTATAAAAAAATTCAACTGCAAGAATATCTAAGAATATGTGCCTAACAGCTGCTCACTTGCTCCATCACCATTGTTATATTAATCCTTGTCCCTAGGGATCACTGCTTCCAAAAAACTTAGATGATTGCCACCACTTTCCCCTTTAAGATCTCTGCCTTTCCCTTCCTGCCGGCATACACCTACAGGACCTCGAGATTCAGCACAGCATCCATGCAGAGATTTGCAAACCCATTCGAATTCTTAAGGGCACTCCTCTCTTTAAAGAATCTGTCTTTCTGGTTGACATGCTAGAATGCCTCCTGTCTTGGCAGGGTATCTCCTCTGCTATGATTCTTCTCTTTCCTGTGAGTCCAGTTTCCATACTGCCAAGCAAAATAAATAGGAGAAAGACAATGCCAGTAACTCCTAAGGCACCACATATGTCTTTCCACTGCTTAGTGTTTTTTGTACTAATAATAAAACAGTACTCTTCTAAATAGGAATAAACTTAATGACTCTAAGAAATATTATTGTATTCTGTCCTACAACAAATTGTCAAGGAAAAAATAAACACACAACCCTCTTCCCATAAGGTTCTGAAGGGGTGGTTCAGTATGGTAAGGGGTCTCCTGTAGTCATCTTGCATGGCTGTTGGGGACCACAAATTATAAACTGACATAGAATGTGTATGAGGCCTTCCTTGCCCTGCCTTGTGACCAGTTTTGAAATGTGGAAATTCCTCTTCCTCTCAGTCAATGAGGCTGTGCTGCTTCACAGGCCAAGATAAAATCTGCTGAGGACAACACAGAGAAAATCTAGCACCCAGGTACGGAAGTGAATCTTAACTGGTTTCCTTTATGATGTTAAACTATGCTGCCCCAGGAAAAGTACTGTGCAGAACTCCATACACACACACACACACACACACACACACACACACACACTTTCTCTCTCTCTCTTTCTCTCTCTCTCTCTCTCTTTCTCTCTCTCTCTCTCTCTCTCTCTCTCCTCCCACTGGCTAATAAAAAGTGATGATGTGCTGGAGAAGCTTGGTCTTTGTTCCCTGAGAACACTGATAGTCCCAGAGCCCTATTTCCTTGCAGCTCTTGTCTCTTGCTGTTTTTCTTTCTCTTCATGTGCCATAACTTCAGGCAGGAGACTGTAAGACTCACTGATAACTGGCCCTGTGGAAACAGTCTCTGATAGGTGGCTGCCTCTATAAACACAAAAGATAACCCAAGCTGCAGGAAAATCTCCACTTGACCATGTAAGAACTTTTTATTTTGATAACCCTAAGAAGTCTTTTCTCAGCAGTGTCAAGAGTATACACAACATGAGGTGAGGTTTTCCAAAAGTAGGTAGGAAAAGAAGCCACTCCTCCCCACCATTTTCTCCATGCCCAGTCCTGATGAGGAGGCCCAGGTCTGCTCCAAGACTGGTGTTTATAGGGGAGCTCAGCATGCAGGCTCCTCTGCAGCCAGTCACCCACTACGAGGAAGCATCTGTGAGCCCACCTGCTGAGAATCCTTCTAACAAGGTGCTCCCACTTATGCAGACACTTTAATGAGCCTGCCTGGATGGGCAGCTGCTGCCAGGCAGAGGTAAGAATGACTAGAGATGCCTATCACAGGGACAGGGAGATGTCATGCACATAGCTGAGAAGGGTCAATTCAAGTGGCCTGCACCCTGTTATAGGGAATCAGCTGGTGCCTAGGGACAGCAGGATGCCTGGCAGGTGCTGAAGACGGACAGCAATATATGTGGGGGTGATGTGCAGAGGAGGGAAATCCCACCCCTCAGCCCCATTGCATTTCTATGGTTTCCTAGCCATTGAGCTGCTCTGCCTCTACCCCTGACCTGCCCTGTCCTGGTATGGGTAATGTACTTTCAGTTTTAACAAGACTCTGCAGGAAAGAAATCCACCTGCCTTCCTGGAAAAATTTATTCTAGTAGTTCTTAATAGCAGAAATCCCTGCCAAGTGAATACCTCTAGGGTACAGCTGCATTCAGAGTAGATGAAATATTACCTCAGTGCTGGTGTTATGTGCCTTTATGTACATTTGGATTTGTTACTTGCAGTTTATCTGCCAAGGAAGGAGTAAACTTGCTTTTATTAACCTCCATCTGCACGTGTAGTTAAGTCTAGTTTCTGCTCTCTACAAAGGGAATGTGGCAGGCACACACAGCAGAAAATATGCAACAGCTTGCCAAGGGACCTGGGAGAGCTTGTGGTGTGCAGTCCACAACATCCAGCACTGAGAACCATACTCACTGCGACCTTAGACACCTGTCAACCTCTTGGACTCCAATATAATTGCAGGTAAAATAAGGGAAGATTAGTTAAGAGGAGAACATAAAATGTGATGTTTCAACCCAAAGGGTAAGGGCAAACCTAAACAGCAGTGAGCAGTAAGATCGTAAGCCACTCACAGTCACATGAATGAAGTTTACTACACACAACCCCAAAGGAAAGAAGGCAGATGCAAGCAGGTGCATAGTGTGCATGCAATCTGCATCACGTGCCAAGTGGGTGAAGCCAGTATGCAGGGCACCAATCATTGGTCACATGCATGGTGGCAGTGGGGTTAGTGGGGAGTTTCTGCTGCATTGGCCATTTTGATTTCATGTTCCAGTGCTGAATACATTGCAGTGATCAGTTTATGAAAGTTTACTAAGCTGAACATTTGATAAGTACACTTTGGTATTTATAGAATTCTTCAGTAAAAAATCAGAAAGGAAGCAAAAGAGGCATAAATTGAATAACTACTGGGATTTCATCCAACTTTAACAGCCTGTCATTCCCATCTGTCAATCATCCTAGCTTCCAGCTTCTCTTCCTTTAGAACCTTGCTTCCTCTCACTATTTTTTTGATGAGAGTTGGATTGCATGGAATGAATGAATAGGGAGGTGATTTACATTGTCACACAGGTTCCTATAAGCAGTCAAACTGAAGCCTAATGCAGAAAGGGGCTGGGCCTGTGGATTTCAATCTAGCTTGGTTTTTATCAATAGAGGTCAGTCATTATCACCTCTCTATCCATACTAGAGCGTCCTCGATCTATTCCTTATCTCTGTGCAGAAAAATTGAACTGTCCTAAGGTTTAGAAGTTTGTGAAAATCATTCTGTGCAAAGTCAATTATTATTTTCTGAAAATAGATATGATTAACTATGTATTTTCTCACTACCTTCACTACTTTGGTGTCCCCACATTTATGGCAAGCACAGAGCACTTTGCCCTTGATGAAGATGTGATGTTTTAAGATACTTGCTGTATTGGGTATGGATTTATGCAACTTTCTCTTTCCTCAATTCTCTGTAAAATGCTGGGGCAGCCTCTGAGCTGAAATCTAGGGTGTTGTGTTAGTAGCAACCAGAGATGTGACTTGCAGTGCAAGTAGGAGACAGCAGTGTAGATTCCAGCCCCCACCAAGCATTTGGTCTGTGTTTGGGCAAGAAAGTGAGCTGACACACTGATAAAAAGGAGGAGCACAGCTTTCACACTCATCTGAGACAGGAAGCCACCTTAGACAGGGCCCCTACCTGACCTAGGAAGCTGGAGCACACGACAACAGGGACTGCTGGGAACAAAAAGTCCACCACATAGGCAGTATCAACACACCCTTTCCCAAGGGTCAGGCTACATCCAGGGCATCTCATTAGCTCCTTACCTGTGAGGTGCCATTGAGCCCCATGCACTGAACATGCAGCTGTGAACATCTCTCTAGGTCAGCTGACACAAAGTGCGATGGGTACGGTTGACCCCAGGTATGTTCACAGGTTGGTGCTGCCCATGGATGGAGTGTGGCAAGCAGGAAAGACACTGCAAGAGGCCTTGGAGGAAGCATCTCTATCTAGCACAGCAACTGGCAGTTTAATTCATTCATTCCACAGACTGAGCCCTGAGTTCATGGTGCAGTGCACAGGACAGGCATGAGGTACACTCTGCCAGAGCCATCTTGGCATGGGGAGAACTCTGAATAGAGAGCTTGGGGCACACTCCAGGGAATCCCAAGGGAAGAGCAGAAGCGTAGGCAGCAATCAGACCATGCAGCATGAGGAGGAGGCAGGATTTCTTCTAGAAGCACTGCAGAGTCACTGAGCAAGTTCATGGAAAGGAGTGATAACCTGGTCCTGAGCCTCCTATGGGAAAGAGGAAGCACCAGGGATGGTAGCAGCTTGCTCATGTTCATGGCCACATTTCCAGGGACTTTGCCCTCTCTTCCAAGTTGGTGAAGCCTCATCTATACCCAGGTGGATGAAAAGGAGGGGGAACTCTGTTCTTTGCCTGCATGGCCCAAGAGCCTGGGAAAGTACTGCAGAGAGGTGGATGGACTCTGGTTTCTGAGGCTCCTCCTAAAGAATACTTGATTCTACCTGCAGGCAGCATAAGACCCAGAGAGTGGCAGCTTGTCTGTGAGGTCTCCTCTCCCTGTCACCACAGAAAATAGGCAGACATCTTGTGTCCTCAACTTGACTAGAGGCCTAATTTCTCAGTCATCAAAAAGGAACTAAAGCCTAAATGTCACTGCTGGGTTGGAGCAGTGTGCTCTAGGACATTTCCTAGGTGTCTATACATCAGGATTTTGCCACCAGGGAAGCCAAAAAGTCTCAGCAGCTTACTTACCATTTATGGAATATGTGGCCTGAGTTAAGCAGATATCCTCAGAAGTTTTCATCCCCATCTGGACTCTATTTGGTGGTCCAGAACATTTTAGCAGTGGCCTTACCTCTCCATATGTGGCCTCCATGATCACTACAGAAAGGGGACAAAGACGCAAAAAGCACACCAGCTTGTAACTGTCTTGCCCTCTGAGACTGACAGACATGGTCCAGTACCATTCTCTACCCAACTACAACTGAACCAGAAGAAGTAGCAGGACAAAGAACATGCTAGAAAACTGAGTGATCTGAGTCATGGGATGATTCCAAATTCCAGCTCTAAAAGGTAAACAAAGTACTGTCTGACCAGTTAAAGCAGTCCCTCTGGGAGACTTCCCTGCCTAGATTTTGAGTCACTGATTTTCCTATCAAGTAATTTGAAAGAGCTTCAGGTCATGAGGTGATTACTGACCATAAATTAATTATTGATTTTTTTAAACCATTACCTTGTTGCCTCATTCACTACCTAAAAAAATGGAACAGGCTTAATAAAAAATAAAGTGGACTGATAATTGAGCAAGAGTATGTTATTCCACTTTGATTCTTACCTTAACTTCACATTGAATTTCCAGATCTTACCTTGCTTTATCTAGAGCTGCCCCAGAAGTGTAGATTTTCATATTCCTTGTAGGAACACTAAGGTTCTTTGACAGTCACCATGGCCTGATCCATATGATCTGTGTGGAGGTTCTGATACATGCTGTTCCAACCTGCTCCTGTCTTGCACTTTCCAATGAAGACATTAATCTGATTCTCACCAGTGCTCTTATCATCCCAGGGTTGTCAGTGTGTAGGACCCATAGAAATGGAAAGCTTGCATTCTCATTTGCCCTCCTGTAGAGAACATCTCCATCTCCTCATATTTGCTTTTATGTGTTCAGGTGCCAACCTGAGATTAGGGCCACACCAGAGAAGAAAGCAGAGACCTGCTGTCTTGGAAGAGACACTTACATAAGGAAATGAGCTATATAATGTGACAAAACCCAAAAAAGAAATAAACAGTAGTGCTCAGAGAAATAACTAAATAAAAAAAGATTAAGATCATGTCTCAGAGCAAAGATACTTGAGATGAATTGGGGGGAATTATAGTGAAGAGCTAGGAAGGAATGAAAAGCAATTCTCAGGCACAGGATTGGCACAGTCTTAATGTCCGAGACAGGAGTAAGAGGTCAGAAGATTAATTCTAGAAGCTCAGTTTCTGCGGTAACAACTAGCTGCCCTAATTATATCCACATGTATGATACTAAAAAATAGCTTCCTACAACTTCTCTTGGCACTGAAACAATGCCATCTACAAGGGGAGGGGAAGGGTTAAATGGTGAAGGTCAATGATACAGACTGGAAGCTTCATATAATCCGGCCTTTCTCTCCTGAATTCTCAGCTTCTGCCACTCTCATTGAGTCCAGCTCTGGAGCCTGGACAGGGCTGTCAGTCAGGCTGAGTAGCACCCTCTCCTTGGCACTATCCATCTTGACTTTCCACATGTGATCCACGAATAAGCTTCCAAATAGTTTGTTTTCCAGAAATCTGTCAGTCACTCACTACTGATGGCCACTGCCCTTTTTGGTTCTTTTTATTATATTTGTAGATGTTTTTAAATATCATCTAGTTTTTTAACACGTAGGGAGGTATGTGAAACTGATTAGTCATCTTGATATAGAATAGAGCTCAAGGATTTTGATTTTGGTATTGGCTTATTTGCTTTTAAGTGATAATTACTTGACCAAATTTGATTACTGATGGGAGTAATCTAATAAAAAAAAAGAAAATGAATAATTAAGATATGGGAATCACCAAAACAGTCCTCAGCAAGCAGAAGTGGGTGATCCAAAGTGGGGACTGGGCAACCTCATGCACCAAGGTCAAGCACTTGAGCTGCAGTGCCACAGTCTCCAGCTTCCAGTCCCAATCCCACTGTTCAATGCTTGGGTAACTTCAAACAAATGATTTAACTTCTTATGTTTCAAGTTCCTCATAGGTTTGTTGTGACAAGTACAGAGTGTGATAGAAAAATACAGTGCTTTTAAATAAAAAAATGTTATTACAGGAAAAGACACATTGGCATTAACCCCCTCACAGTGCCACCCTCACTTCAAACACACAATAATTTTTGCCACTTTCTGAAGTCTTTAAGTCCTTTTTCGTGAATATGTTTAGTTGCAGTGTTGTGGCTGCCTTGATGCCTTGCATGAATTCAAACATTTTCATTTTGTGGTCATATTGACTTTGGGAAACAATCAGATATCACACAGTGCTAGTTCTGGTGAATAAGGTGATTGAGGACACATGGTAATTCCTTTCTGTTAGACAGCACTGGGCAGGAGCATTCACTATATTTTTGATCATACCTCATAAAGACATGAAAAAGATCCAGAGTTGTTTCAGAAAGTGGTAAGAAAGATGAGATAAGTGCATTTAAAACAAGGGAGAGTATTTTGAGGGAGATTAAGAACAATGGGTTATTTAGTTAGTAAACTGTGTATTTAAACATTAACTGTATTTCTAGATCTCTCCTTGTATATTAGGTGGTAAGCCTTTATATGGTAGGTCTAGTAGCTCATGATAAAATAGGCTTTTACATTTTAGCTAGTTTACAAAAGAAATGGTTATTTTTGTGTTTTTAGGAGGAAGAAGATGATAGATAAACTGTGAAACGTACATATTTTAGGAGGGAAGAGTGAGTTTCTCTGATGTTTTCTATTTTTTAAGTAGATATGAAATGAGGCAGCAGTAGCCTAGCTCTGGAGTAAGAGCCCTATAGGAATTTGAATCCAGTGTAAAATATATAATGCCATTTGGTGCAGGAAGAGGTGCGTGAGTCCAGGAGAACACAGCAGAGCCCGCCCACATGAAGTGGCTTGGGTCAAGCCCATGGCATTGCTTTTCTTCAGTAAAGTTCTGTTATCCCATGCTTAGCACAGGGACAGAAGACGATTGGGTTCTCCTTCCATCTCAGAAGATAAGAAGAATGAACTTGCATTTGAGAATGTGATCACATAGACTTAAGATGCAAAACAGAGAAAGAAATGCAAGAGTTCCTCGTGAACAGAGGGAAGTGTGGACCAGAGGTCACAGGAGAGTGCGGGTTGGCCTCCAGCAGTGGGCTCAGGTGAGTGCTGGAAGGACAAGGCTATGGTCAGCCTGGATCATGTGACTTCATCTTCTTGTTGTACTCAAGAGTGAAGACACCAGAGTCAAAGCACATAGGTGTGGCAGTTGTGTTTGACAAGGAGGACAGATCAGGTAACAGGTTGAGGAATGGGACAGGCTGAGGAATGGAGAAGAGAGTGGTTGCCTATGTGACACTAAGGAACAGGAACACAGCAGGAATATGCAGAACCCAGTATGGGAATCTGGAAGACCAGTGATATGTGTGCACAAGCACACTTGTGCATGTGCACAAGTGTGCTTTATTGCTGAGTACCGCTCCTGGGCCCCTGGACCCCTTAGTCACTGCCTTTCCTGCACAGCCTCTCTGCTGTGTTTTTACACTTGGTACTCATTTAAGGATGACTTCAGAAAACACTCTTAATTAATGAAATGTAAATGTATTCAGCTTGCTGTCTCATTTTACAAACATAATTTTCCCATTGATGTTTAATTGTCTTAAAATGTTTCCAAGGTTAAAAGGAAACTCTCTCTTGAACATTAGTTATTAAATTATGTATCAACAATTCATTTGTTTGCTGCATTGATTTGAGATTTCCAACATTTCTTATTGATTGTTTGAAATCAAACTTCCAATTATCAAAGGATCAGACACTGTCAGCTCAAAATTCCTCTGAGTGTGGCAGGAAAGTGATTGATAGTATAAAGAGCCAGGTCTCTTGAGACTAAAACGTGACTAGAGACCTAATATCAAGATAAAAAAAAAGTCATTTTTAAATGGCAAGTTTTTGAAAAGCCGAGTCTAATTTTCAAGGCCAAGATGATGCTGTGCCTTGGCAGCAGAACATCTCTCTTGCTTGGCTCTTGGGGGCTGTGCATTTAATGTGGTCTGTTATATTTAGCCTGGAGTTACAGAACTGCATTTGGCAGACATCCCGGGCCAGATCCTACTGTTTGTGAAAGGATTCAGCTTTAAGCTCCCTGGCATGAATACATAGTAGTTGAAATAGTGACTTGTGATTTGTCCTTCTTACCTTACATGCCTATCGTATAATATTATTGGGTACCTTGATTATCAAAGTGTACATGAGGAGGTGCTGCAGCTTTCTGGTCCAGAATCCTTGGTTCACCTAAACTGGGAATGAAGCTCACATGCAGAAACATGCCAAAAGAAATCTTGGCTTCTTTTTGTAATAATTTCAGAGTCCAGGAGTCTTACCAGATTCTGCCTTAGGGCATTTTCTGTCAGGCAGCCCTGGGGTCCACATCCAGGGGACCCCAGGAATAGCTGTACCGCTACCTTATGTGAGAGAGACACAGCTGTGTACAACCACATGTGAGTTAAAGGAGTTAGAAGCATCAGGAAAAGACTTATGGGAGGCAAAACGAATTGCAGAGACATACGGGGTTCAAAACTGCCCCCATTTCAAGAATGCAGTGAGTGGATCAAGCTGTCTGCTTTCTGTGGTTGAAGAGGGAAAACCTCACCATTATTTTGTGTAACACAGGATCAGAATTTATCTGTGAAAGTAAAGAAGAAGCCTGATGTTGCTCTCATATTTTGTTCAGACCACTATAGCCTTGGACAAACCTGCTCTTGAAACAATCGCCTTTGTTAAAGCAAGAGTCAGGTCAGCTTGTTTCAGCACAGGAGGAAGTGCAAAGCAACTCAAAGAGGGTCAGGGTTTAAATGAAAAATCCTGAGCAGAGAAGAAAAAAATGTAAGAAAATAAGCAACGCCATTCTCATAGTTGTTTGAAGCAAAAGAAAAAAAAGATACAAAATCACCTGCTTCTGAAAAGAAAAAGTACAAGAATCCAGAACAGATTCAGCAGTATTTTCTGAGAAGCAGAGTCTCAAAGGATAAGAAGTACTTTGGATACTACTAAGGACATTTAAATGTGAAAGATGAATTTACTATTAAAATCAGAGTAGTTATTATAAAAAATTAAACGTATTTTTGCAAATGAATGTTGAATTCTATACTTTTGTGTAAAATTACTTCTAAATTACTTCTAAGAGTGGTTGTGCTTTTAAAAAATAATATTATTATACTTTATTGAAAATTATATGTAGTTTGATATATATTCCTAAATATATAAAATATTAATATGCAGCATAGACTCTAATACAGATATGGAGACACACATCTATGTATGTATATAGATGCTATGGACCTGTCATCTCTACCTATTTAGGTTAGTAGATAGATGAATAGCTTAGATAGATAGATGATAAGCAGTGGATCTCCAGTTTTAACTCACTCAAAAACCCTCTGAGTTTGATAATAAATTCAGTCTTAGAGATCAACAAATAGAAGCCAAAAGAATAATTAATTTGTTCAAAGCACACATCTAGTAAAAACTGGCAGAAGCAGCTATTAGGCCAGGTGGTCTGACTTTAGAGACAAAGCCACTTGGTTTGCTCTCAGGACTCTGGCTCCGAGCAGAGAAGAGCATTCAAATCTAAAGTGACTGTTTAGTAGAAGCATGAGGCGCAATGTGACAGGGATCCGCCGCAGACATCTTTCCGCTTACCTGGCAGGCAGGGGCTCAGTGTGGGCCCTTGACTCTTCCTGGTGTGGCAGACATGGTAGGGTCCTGTCTGTGCTCCTGGGCAGTGAGCCCAGGGCAGGGGTACCTGATGTGATGAGTTGCAGTCTCACCCCACAGCTCCATGGATGGTTCAGTAACTGCGCTTCGGCTAACACTCCCAACAGTCAAGCAGACTCTGGGACCAAGCTGATGAGTGCTCTTGCTCAGCCCACTGGGAGGTGATAACTAAGCAGCTGCATCCAACTGCAGCCCAGCCCACACACGGGCCGCATGGCTGTGTGCATCTCTGTTTACTCTGTTCCTTTGGCAGATTGTTCTTTTCCCTCTCCCATCTGCTTGCTTGCACTTCAGTGATACCTCAAAGCATAACCAAGTCCAATGATGACTTGTCAACCCCAGTCTGGTGAGATTTTAAATGGTGATGAGAACTTTGATTCTTTGTAATATTGTTTGCATTGTGATGGTGAACAGAAGAGGAGAAAGAAATTACTTATAGATGCCCAAATTTCCTGGATTTTTGATACAAAAAAAGCAAGTGTGAAGTTAAAAGCAAGACTGATTGGCCAAATGATGAACACAAAAAGAGCTTGATTATTGATTTTAGGTAGATGTCCATTTTCAGACCTGGGCAGCAGGTCTTGCAGAATCCAGGGTAGTATTAAAGATGTTCTCTGACAATAGGAAACTCTGTGAGGAGGCTGTAAGTGGTGTCATGGGGGTCAGCTTGGTCTTGGAAGTTACACCTAACACTGGATCTGAATCCTTGGGCTGCCATTGTGTAGCTGAAATACCTTGGAAAAAGATCCTTACTTCTTTCATTCATCGGTTTCCTCATTTGTTAAATGGAGATTATAACAATTTCTATCAAATGAAGTTCTGTGAGACTTTCACAAGAATGCATGTGAATTGACTAGAAGAGGACCTGCAAATAGTATTTATTATTGTACTGGGAAGGATGAGGTAACTGTGAGCTTAGGCCATTGCCTGTCTTCTTTCTTCACACCTTCCATGCTGGACACCATGATGGGAAACCAGATCCTCCTCTTGCTGATGGATTTTTGCTTCTGTGTTTGGATTGTTTTTAGCACCAGATTTCAGCTATCAAACTCTCCAAAGATTTCAGAAGCCTAGAAGCTGTTCCCTCAGGGATACCTCCCTTCTTATTGGTCCAAATCTGAGAGCACAGAGGGAGGCCTGACTAGTTACCCACATGGTCAATTCTGAATGACTTTCATTTCTACATAAGTCCTTGGAACCAGTCAGATCTCCTGTTGGGCCTGTACTGAAGCTCAGATACTCCTCTGTGCACTCTTTTCCCTTTCCCTTCTTTATACCAGTCTTCGGGATCAGTGTTGCATTTCTCAATATCCATTTCACTTTCCAAACTCAGATGCAACTTCCAGGATAATACACTCCATGATATCTAAATTTGCAGAACTGTTAACCAGGATGAAAAGCATATAGCACATACTACATAGTATTCGGTTCAATTGGTGGACAATGAATTTTCTCTTTCTCCTCTTCTGTTCACCATCACAAGCTGCATCTTTTGTAGGATTCCCAGTAGATCCTGAGCCTTCTACCTAAAACATGGCTTCCATAACTAACACCACCAAGCACTTTCTTAGGCCAACATAATTGCACTATATGGCAGAAAGTACAGGGTAGAACTTGATATTAACTCCAGAGGACAAGAGGGGATGGGTTCAGCTCTTTACTTCTATTACAAACCCAGGACCAAGGGTTAAGATATGGATTATGTCTCCAACAAGACCCATTCCGGGCATCAGACACAGAGTTTCTGCCTTCTGACTCCAGTATCCTCACTCCCAGACTGAATCAACAAGTTTATCCAAGAATCCAGTTGTTGCTGACCCAGGAACCATGCTTAATGGCATTAGATAAATGTTCATTTGCATAAAGATAGCTAAGTTCCTTTGTAAAACAAAAAATGCTCATTGTTAAACAGTCACTATAACATTGACTACAACCATGAAAACAATTTTACAGCAGATTAAACACACTTAGTGAAAGAAACCCAATGCAAAAACAATCTCCACAGTAAATTAGAGATCAGTTAACAGCTAGCAGAGAGCTAAGGAAACAGTGATCAGACACAACGTCACTCGGTTATTTTCTTGAGGTGAATGGGACTTTTGCCCAGTTCAGCTGAAAGTGTCTTCCAGAGGGGAGTGATCAGTTACAGCAAGCAGACACAAGAAAGAAAGCTAAGCCAAAGGAGGAAGTTGCGGGGAGAGAGTGTATCAGGACAAAACGTCGGGGAACTTTTATCAGGCCAGGAGCAAAATGTGGACATGAGGAGAACAGAGAAAGACTGTTCTTATTATGTGGTGATAAGAAGCCTGAAAACAATGGGTTCATACCTAGGTATACAAACCTATCCTGATGTTAAGAAAAGAATAATCAGAAGTTCACTAAAAATTCTCAGATTTGTCTTGATTCTTCTTTTTCTTAAAAGTATATTGTAGCCATCTCCTCCCTAGCCGAACGGTGTGTAAAGTTCTCTGGGTTTTATCTGGTCCCTCTTTACTCTGTGGTCATGAACACTTAGTTCTTCTAGTTGCTGCCCAGGTCTGAAAATGGACATCTACCTAAAATCAATAATCAAGCTCTTTTTGTGTTCATCATTTGGCCAATCAGTCTTGCTTTTAACTTCACACTTGCTTTTTTTTGTCTCAAAAATCCAGGAAATTTGGGCATCTATAAGTAATAAATGCAAACAATATTACAAAGAATCAAAGCTCTCATCACCATTTAAAATCTCACCAGACTGGGGTTTCCAAGTCATCATTGGACTTGGACTAGGGAAGTAAATCTTGGGGGACAAAAAGACAAAGGAACAGACTATGTTGGGAATTAATTCATCACTGTAAGCATCAATCAGATAAATATAATTTTTGCTTGAGTGAAAATTTGGGCCCTTGGGAATATCAGAGCATGTGACCCTTTTATGATTTATACTTTACTTCCCCTATGTTAGAGAACCCAGAGTTTCTTGGATTACATAATCTTTTCAAAGGTAAATAGTCTTGGGGAAAGAAAAATTATAATCCTATTTGTCTTAAAACTGAAAACTCAAGTAAGACAGGGATAAAACTACCTGCAAAGCTTAGATGAACAGATTTCTTCCAGACTAAGCCAGAATAGCACTGCACCTCTCAGGGAGGAATGAGGTGGAGACCAAACTTCTGAGCTTACCGATGTGCATCTCTAACTCTGGGCTTCTTGAGGAGCAGATTATTATGCCTGGGTTTGGGCCCTAAATATCTGAATCCAGAGGTGGGTCATAGGTCCCAAGCAGTTATCTTTGATTCAGAGGTGCAGGCTGAACTCAGATAGTAGACTAAAACCCAGCACCACTCTTGGTACCTGCTTGGCCTGGGGAAAGGGTTTGCATTTTTTTTGACAAAGGATAGTCCATGTGCTTAGGGCATTTCCAGGAAAGTGAGCTTCCCAAGTGGTGGAGCAGCGCTAGAAGCAGGGGAGAGAGACAAAGCAAACTTCTCCTCTGTTCAGCTCCTTTTCCACCTTCATGCTGCCCAGAGTGACACAGAGCTAGAAGGCAGCGTTTGTGAATCTGAGGGTCTCTACTTCATGGCATGACACTTACAAAGTTACTTCAGTGCAGAGAGAAGATAGCTCCATTTTGGTTACTGCCAACATGGCTATGAAATGGATCAATTCTTTACCTATACTGGGTCTCCCCAGATACACAAGATCCAATATTACAAATTTAGAATGAGGCCTTTAAGAACCACTCTCCAAGAGCATTCTTCCTGTAGTTCTGCCTTTCACGAGCAAGATAAGATGATATCCTGCACCCACTCAGCAGGAGCATCCCATCAGGACGTCATAGTCACTGAGACACCAGGGAGTGGTCCAGGACCAGGCAGGTGCTGTCCATTATGCCTCTCTTTTCTGGGAACTTAGGAAGGAGAGAGGAGCTTCTGATGGTGCAATGGTTTAGATGATTTCATCATGAGATGTTCTGGTAAAAACAAGAATAAAATCATTTTGGACAAGTGAGTCCATTATGAAACATATTACTCTAAAAATTGAAAACTAAAATGAGCCAGAAAAAAATTCTCCTTAGTCTTCATAAGCTTATATCCATATGAAATTAAACTCTAAATAGTTCTGCCATAAGTCTTATTTAATTATTTTATTTATTTGTTTATTAATGATTGATTGATTGGACTGCAGGTGAAATCCAGGACTCTGCCTGTTCTAGGCAAGAACTGTACCACCAAGAAATACCCCTGCCTGTAACAGTGCTTTTATAAAGAAAAATAATATTCCACATTGCAAAAGGAGTAAAATGCCCAAAATGTGGCTTTAATAAATGCTTGGATGGTAGAACTTGTAGCCATCTGCTAACAGGGCTGTAGCCTCCCTCGCTCAGGGACTGAGATCTGGATGCCCCTGGCTCCTAACCTAACTCATGTCACTTCTTGGAATGAAGACTCATTTGAAAACAATGATTCGCACCATGGTCAGAAGTTACCAGAGTTAGTCTATAGAAGGTTGAGAGGAGAAAGACATATGGGTTGTGTTCTCCAGTCCTAGGTCCTGAATTTCTCTGGGCTCACAGGTAATTGATTAATTTATTCATTTGTCAAATGCATGCTTAGTTTGTGCTTATGTTTCACATGCTGCTGTATCTTGCCTTTTCTAGTGGTGCCCTAAGTGATACGCTTCTTTCTTCCTTGCTTATCTCCTCTCCCACCCCATTTCTCTCTGCTTTTCATTCTGTGCTGGTCTCCCCTGCTCTCCTCTCTCATGGCTCGGTTTCTGCCTCCCAGCAGAACTGGCTACAGGGCTTCAGCCTTGTGTGGGAGGCTACTGAGGAAAAGCTGCCAAAGTTTGAAATACTTCAAGGGTAAGCAAAGGTTAGAAACAAAATTCAAGAGGCTGATTCTATAGAGACCTTCTGGGATTCTCCATGCTTGCAGATTCATTATTTTGTGAGATGACAACTGATTGTGTCTGAAGGAGCATCAGAGTGATTTAGATTGTGTCCAGTCCCTGTCAGCAAGCAATATCTCAGGCAGCATCTTGAAAAGGAATGATGAAAATACACCACCCATAATTATCCAGCTTGGCATTTTGTCTCAGTCAGAAAGAAGTTAATGGCCAACACTTGATAACGCTTCTCATCTAATATCACACTGTCCGCTTATTCAAGCCATAATTTATCTTTACTAGCATGTGAATTTGATAATTGCATCTAGTCATGAAATACTGTAATAGCACGATACAGAGTGCTTCCATCACCCCCTCTCAATGAGCAATCAATATTTTGAAGTTTGATTATCCTGCTTCCTGTAAGTAGAGTATGTTGAACATATTTTGTGCCAGAGTGTTTATTTCACTCAGAATTATTTTAGTAATGCTGTTTTGTATATCAGTAGTTCATGCTTTTTTATCACTCAATAAGTCTATTATAAAGTATCCCATAATTGATTATTCATAATTCAGTTGATGAATACTTCAATGTTTGTACCTTTCAGCTACTATGAATAAGGCTTCTATAAATAGTTGTTGCACAATTCTTTTTGTAAACATATATTTTAAAATTTTCTTGGTAAATATTGATAGCTAGGAGGAGAATTGTTTTATTGACTGTATGCTTGGAATTATAAAAATAACTGCCAAGGTGTTTGTCAAAAAGCTACAATGAAAGTTCCAGATACTTTTATGTCCTTGAGAATGTTTGATATTATTAGACTTTACTTTAGTGATTCTAATTGATCAGAGTTAGTATTCATTATAGTTTTATTTTGCATTACCCTAATAAATGGTACTGAGGGTGATTTTATCTGCTTATTAGTATTAGTATCTTCTTTTGTGGAAGATCTGAACATTTGCCAACACTAAATTGAGATTTTTCACCTATTTATTATTGAATTGTATGCAAAGAATGAAGCTGTGCATGTCCCAAATGTCACTTTCTCTCTTTTTTTCTTTCTTTCTTTTCTGGTTTGTTTGTTTTGGTGTGTGGTTAATATACTGGTATCTATTTGAAGAAATGTTTTCCTAATTCTAGTGTCCTAAGGTCATGAGTACACAACACCTTATTTTTAGAAGACTTACAAATCTAACATTTATGTCAGATCTGTAACACATTTAAAATTAATTTTTAATGTATAGTGGCACTATTATATGTGTATATATATCTAGTAATTTTAGCATACTTTTGTAATACCCTCCCCTTTCCATTGTCTTCATTGGCTATTTGATCAAGACTCAACTGACTACTCATTTGTAAGCATATTCTACACTTTTTCCTATGTTGTACTACCTATCCTTATGCCAGTACAAAGTCTACATCAACTTTTGTTTGATTTTTTTGGTTGTTTTGCTAGTTTGTCTTGAGACAGACACTGCTGCATCACTAAACTGCCCAGGCTGTACTTCAGTGTATGATCCTCCTACCTCATCCTCCTGGTGTGCTGGGATTATAGTGTGTACCACAGTGCCCAGTTTAAAACACTAATTCTTATAGTAAATATTAAAAATCCTCCAAATTAGTTTTATAATTTCAAATTGATTTAGAAATTCTAGATTCTTTGCTTATCTATATGTGTTTTACTTATTTATTGTTATTTTATTATCATTATTACTGTTATTATCATGCTGGGAATCAAACAGTATATTTACTATAGTTATTTTTGTGCTAAGGTAAAAGCACTCTGCCACTGACTCCATCCTCAGCTTCAGATGCAGGTTAGAATCCACTTTTTAGCTTTCTTCTGCACACATTGATATTCCTTCTAACTCGTTCAATACAGCCATATGTTATCCTGCCCCATCCTTGATTTTGTGCAAGTAGAGATGTACACAGGTAAAACAGCCAATATTTTGCAATGTGCTGTACTGCTAGGTTAAAATTGTTAGTATGTTTGATACATTAAAATTATTTTGACTTAAGTTATTTTAAATTCATGGTGGATTTACAAGAAAGTAACCTGCTAAGTTGAGGAACATCCATATAGGAAAAATGTAGCAGATGTAGAGCTCAGCATGACCCATGACCTAAGGTCTTAGAAGTTATCTTCTGTGAATAATGGAAGAGTAGGATGCAAGGTGTCCTGGAAAAGGCAACACTTGAAGTATCCAGAACCTCTCAGGGCAGTGAAACTATTCTGATGCTAAAACAGTGAACACATGACAAGATGCATTTACAGAATCTATAGATTACCTATTAGCTTGCACTTTAATATGTGCAAGCTAAAATGATCACTTAGGAGACTGAGTAACTATAGGACTTGCAGACTCACAAAATAATCTACTATACTCCCAATGCCTGAAATAAGAAGGAAGCTGGGGATGGGATAGGAAGTTACAATTTAAATTACTTTGGAAATATATGAAGTCTAAAAGGCTAAAGGAAAAAGAAATTTTTTCTTAGATCATTGAAAAGAAAGTTTTGTGCTATTATGTTTCTGTTTGTAAGAGAGAATCTTTTATGTCTATGTCTTGGACTCTGAGTAATTACTTTGCAGATAATGATACACAGCTATCCTTTTTCTCTTATTTTGTTGTGGAATTGTTTTATTTTCACATAAAATAAAATTAAAAAAGAATTATACATAAGTAGTTTATATCAGTTGATAAAGTTGCTTTTCATGAGGATATGTATAAACAATACTGAAACCATCAAATATACATACTGAAATTGAATAATTAAATAAATGCATGGTGTATGGCAGAGGGGCAGATTTCTCACTGATAGAGTGGGAGCTCACGAACAAGCTTGAGGAGGAGGCTATGCTGATATGTTTGGCACTGGGATAGAGTTGAAAATATTTCCATGAATTCACATTTAACTTAATATAGGTGCAGATTTATATGGAGATTATGTGTGTGTGTGTGTGTGTGTGTGTGCGTGTGTGTGTAGAATAGTATCCACACATATCTTTCCTCTGGCCACTGGGAGGGCCCAGAGTCAATAGCATCCTGGTATCAATAAGCATAGCTTATACCTGAATTTGATATGTCTTACTTTTCTTGTCCCTGAGGTACAATACCCAACACCCACAGGTTGGAGGAAGAATGGTTTCTCCAGCTCATGGTTTACAGATGTTTTAGCCCATAGTAGATTAACTCCAAGGCAAAGGGCCATAGCAGAGAGGAAACAGTTCATGGTATGGCAGGCAAAAGGCAGCAAGCATTAAGCAGCAGCAGCAGCTTGCTTTTCCCACTAGGGTACAAGCCTTTTGGGTGGAGCCACAACACACCCATTATGTACATCCAGAACTACACTAAACCAATCAGTGGATCAATTCAGCACTACACACCCTTAATCCCAGTGTCACATATCATGGATTCAGCTACTTATGAAAAACCCCACCTATGAGTGCATGAAGCTTTGGGGGAGCATCAAGATACAAGCTATTACAATAGCCAATTCTATACTCCAATGAAATAAGGCCTCCTTTACACAATTTAATGCTTGAAAATTTTTAGACAAGTAAAGGGAAGAGACAAATATGCCATGCAGAATAATTTCAAATGATTTGTATACTATTTTACCATCAAGGATGGAGAAGGCAGACTACCACCTACTCATGAACTGTGCATACTTAGTACAACATTCACTACAAAGAATCCAGTACCACCAAAGGGATGAGAAATGCAGCATCATGGAAACTTGACAAACATCACCACAACCTGGTAATCAATGTCATTCAAACCAAACTCACTCAGACCAAAGGAATTAGGAAAATATAACAGACAACAGGAACCTGCAGTCATGAGACTACATGTTATGTGATAACCTGGATGGGATTCTGAACCAAAAAAATGACACTGGGAAAAATAAGCAAAGCTGAATAAAGCATAGATTTTTTTTAATGACAATATATCAATGCTAATCCATCACTTGTGACAAATGTATCATATTAACATGTCAATAAAGAGGAACTAGGTGTGTGGTATATGAAAATTTTCTGTAGTATCTTCCAACTTTTCTACACAGACATTCCTCATTTAGTGACTGAGTTCTGTTCCTGCAACTGTCATTAACTGAACTGGTCACCAAATAAGAAATTGCATATAGTATGTACATTGTAGTATTCAGAACAAAGAAATAGTAAAAAGAAACTCCAATATGATGACTTTGCTTTCATGGATGTAACTTTTACATGTGGTACTGCAGTGTATAACAGAGCGTGAAACTACAATGCTGTACTGTACAGTACAACCAGCAATATTTACAGTATTGTGCAACCAAGGTGCACTATACAAAAAAGACAACAAAAAGACACCAAGGCTCTCTAAAGAAGAGGTACAGAACTATACAAAAGAGGATGAATCATCAATCTGAGATGCCAGTCATAAGTCCAAACAGTGTGCCTCAGCTGCCAACCTAAACAGCTGTAAACAGGTAGGTCCTTAAATGAGGAATGTTTGTAAATCTAAAGCTACTCTAAAATTCAATTCTTTAAAGAATATGAAGAACATGCAATTGACCCTAGGAGTACCATTTAGCAACAGAAAGTGTCAAAGTAGCAGTAAGTGCCGCCAAGTACTTGAACCTAAAACATTAGGCTAAATGAAAGAAGCAGACACACAGGTCTGTGCTGCATGATTCCATTTATATTTTAAATGCTCCACTAAGACAAATATTCAGAGGCCAGAATTGGAATAATGGATACATGTATCTCGAACAAAAAATGCCAGTTTTCCAAGGAAAGTGCCAGTCCATCAACATGCCTTCAAAGCAGAGCCCAGTGAGGGGCAGGGATGCCTACCTGTCCTGGAAGACCAGGAGCTTCCAGGCCAAGATACCCAAAGATGAGAAAACCAGAGACCTCAGCCTCAGATCTAGCTCTCCAGACACACATGGCCTCAGTCCTTCCTCGTCCTGTCTTCTTCACTTGACTGAGCCATCACACCTGCCCCTATCCAGCAAGATATTGATCCCTTTCCCTCAACAACCAGGGCCATTTAAGAGATGGTGATGGATTATAAACACAGATCAGGAAAACCTCAGAAGAGTGAGCAGGAACCATAATGAGGAGAGAAATTGGTTATTGACTTTGCATTTCTCTCATTTAAACATTTAGGTAGCCCAGAGTTTACAGAAGAAGTTTGAAGCAGGATGAAGCCTGCTGAATGGGTGGGCGTACTGGCTTCTCTTTTCACAGGGACCTCCCCCACCTCCCTGAGGACTTCCTCCTTGCTGCAAGGAAGGTTGCAAGGCATATGGCAGAGGCTTGGGGTCCTATTAGAATTTGGAAGTGGCCCTTATCCTCCCTGAGCTCCAGGGTGCTCACCCGTGGAGTGGGAATAGTAATGTTTGCCTTGCAGGGTCACTGTGAGACTTGAAGTAGGGGTACAGAGTCTGACATACAGTGCAGACTGTCTTACAGAGGACTCAGAAAACTTCACTCAGACTCTGTCTGACAATTCTGTGATACCCTCGGCAGGGTGGACTTGGAGACTGCACTCAAGACTGCTAAGGACACTGGGAGTCACCAGAGGACAGGACTATGCAAGGATTCCCTCTCCACAGGATATGATAATGTGGATGGCAATTATTAACGATATTGGTAACAATAACACCATATTCTGGACACTGCTCAAAATTCTTGGACTCTACTACTTTCCTTATTATCCCCTTACCATGCCTCACTGTGTTTAGTGCCATAACCTCTGGCACTCAGATCTCAATTTGGAGTACAAACTATTACAGATGGATCTGTTGTGCAGAGGAAGAGGAATACTGGGCAGAAAAACTATGATCACAGTGCAGGCCCAGCAAAGTCATAACTGACCCAACTTGGTCCCATGCAAGAGTAGGCCCTCAGAGCTACACTGTGCCCTGAAATGGGCTCACACTTCCCTGGGCAGCCTGAACAAGGCTGTGACCACAAGTTGACCTAGGGACTGGCAGCTGTGTACTGACCCCTCTGCCCAGGCCCCAGGACACCCTTCTGTTGAGCAGGCTTAGGCAGCACAGTTCATTTTCCAAGGGGGCAAGGGTGGCACAAATAGCACACAAATGAGCCTTGACAAAGGTGGGGCTCCCATTCAGTCAGTGCTATCTCAAAGGCACACTCAAGTGGCTCTGCGGTCTGTAGACAGGTGGTTCCTGCACCATGCTTTACTGTTTGGACATCCTGCCATCTTTGGGTCATGCATCCTATGACAGCCCTCATGATAGCCCTCAGCCCTCAGGACATTTAGCACTCACACCTCAGAGAAGGAGACTAAGGATCAGTGTTCCACCCAACAGAGTCACACATCAGGCGGCAGAGGCAGATGTGCTCTAGGTGCGCCCATGCCAACTCCCTGGCTGGGCACTTGCTGAGCCACGGCTTCTGCAGGCTCCCTGGGCCTCTGCTCCTTGAGTTTTTCAAGTGACCCAAAGACTGCGTTCTGCCACACTGAGCACTGGTGTGAGCTCAGCTCCAGCGAGCTGTTGCCAAGGGTGCCCTGGGGAAACCTGCCTCTTTCCTCCCACAGAGGGCAAGCTTGGCCCACCTGGAGGGCCCTGCATGCCTCAGACACAGCTTCCCCCAGGACCGCGCTCCTTCCTGTGGGGACCCCATAAACAGGGAGGCTGGAAGGGAGGTTGACCGTCTGACCTTGGTGGATGACTTGGCTCCCATCGTTATGGAAATAGCACTCATGGGCACAGCCTCCCTCCTCAGAGTGGAGACACTCATGGAACATGTAAATAAGGCAGTGAGATCGCTGACATGGAAAGAATAGCAATATTATTCTAATGGCTCTGAAATAAAACACAATCCTGGGGGAAATTTACCCTGAAATATATCCTTCATCTTAGTCGAGAAGCCTCTCACCTTCTATCTCCACTTTGATTCATCATGAGCCCTGAGAAGGCACCTCTGAGCATTTTGGCAGTAGCCCTCTCTCACAGCCCAGAAAGAGCTTCAGGCCCAAGGCTCAGCACTTAGCACCCAGCAATACTGAGAGCTCACTGCGTCAGCCAGGGTATGGATTCCAGCTTGTTCTCCATCCAGACTACTGTCTGTCCTCTTTGCAGCCCAGGGACCCAAGTCAAGGTCAAGTGTCCTGGCCTCCTCCCCACCCCACGGCAAGGGCTGCCTTTTCCATGCTCAGCTCAGTGGTAGCTGCACTATCATTAGGGTCCTACACCCAGATGCCGGTGTGAAGCTTCTGTGGGCAGGGAATGCTGAGCCTGTCTGTGTCCCCAGACACTCTCATGGACCCTTCTACAACCTCTGAGACCCTGATAGTCTCACACAGGTCTTCATGAAGTCCTGCATATGGCCCTTCCTGAAGAACAGTCTGAAGGTTGCCCCTGGTTGGGCTGGGTCGGGCCCTGCCCACTGACTTTTGAGCCCTGCCCTCCCTGCTCCCACCTGTCAGCCTCTGAGAGTGCAAGGGAGAGGGTGATACCACTCCATGGTATTACAGTTGCTACCCAGGCTCAGTGGTACAGAGCCTTGCTCAGCAGCCACAGGTTTCGGACCTGAAGACAAGCCCCAAGCTTGTCTTCCCTTGTCACAGATGTATGAAAATATCAGGCTACTTCTTGAGTTGGTTTCAGTAATTCCATTTTCTAGTAATATTGTAATATAGAGAACATATAGTTGGGTTATTTTTGGTCCAAATTCACAATCTCCACTTTTATTGGATTATCTAATTCATTCACATCTTAATATTATTGTTGCTATGGTTGAATTTATGCTTGCCGTTTTACATTTTGTTCTCTGTCTCTCTTGTCTACTTTGGGTTTCTCTAGTAGAATAGTTGAGACTTGTTAATTTGTAAAGAACATAGATTTGTTTCTTGCAGTTATAAAATGAGAAGTCCCATATTGGGGGACTGGCATCTATTTGAGCCATTTGCATCCTGTTCTTCTGTGGCACAGGTGGAAGTGAGAGGAAGTGTGTGCTCAGCCACATACTCAGGAGAGGACAGGGTCTGAACTTGCCTTATAACAAAGTCACCCTTGTGATAGTAAACCTGTTGCCCTTGCCCATGCATGGGAGCAGAGCCCTGAGGATGTGATCACTTTTTCAGGGTCTCACCTCTCCCTGTTGTCTAGTTTGTAGCACATGAACTTTGAGAATCACAGTATATCCATAGCAATACCTCATACTGGTTTTGCTTTATATTCCTCCTTTATTGCTTTCTTTTGTGTTAAGTGAATATTTTCTGGTGTAGTGTTTTAGTTTGAAAAATTTAGTTTGAAAAAATTGTTTTTCACTACACTTTTGAACCTTTTTCAGTGATTTCTCTAGAGTTTACCATATGATTGTGAGTTACTGGAATCAGTTTCAGATTTATATTAGCAATTCTAGTCACACATAGGGATGTTATTCCTATAGCCTATGCCATTCCTTCCTCTTTGTGGTGTTTTTGGTATAAACACTGTATCCGGGCCGGGGATTTAGCTCAGTGGCATAAGCGCCTGCCTGGCAAGCGTGAGATTGTGAGTTCAATCCCTGGTACCAAAAAAAAAAAAAACAAAAAACAAAACAACAAAAAAAACAAAACAAAACACTGTATCCATGAATGTTACACATCATACAATACAGTGCTAAAATCCTACTTTGCTATCTGCAGTTGTCTTCTTTTTTAAATTTTTTTTTAATTTTAAAAACAAAATAAAAAGGATAGAAACAAAAGACAAAAAAGTAGGAAATTGACACATTAAAATATTACATTTTGTTATCTTAGAAGTAGTTGTTCAGACTATAAGATTTAGGCATAAACAATGAAATCACAAACAATTAAACATTGTTTTCAAACAATGAAAACACAAATTGTTCTCATTGATGAACTTATGGAGATTAGTATATAGTTATTAATGGGTATCTGAGAGGAACACACACTTCTCAGATGAAGAAACACAAATGGCAAATAAATACATAAAGAAATGTTCAACATCACTTGTCACTGGAGAGATGCAGGTGTCCTCTTGATCCAGTGCAGTTTTGCTCTACCCATTTTCCTTATGCTATCAGTGACAGCTATATTGCGTATGGGTCATGCCACCCTATGTTGTAGAACCACATTACAATGTGGACATAGCTTTTGTACAGTTGCTTTTGGAATCAGTTCAAAGAAGGAAATATGAACTCTACTGTGTGTGCTTGTGGAGTATGTAGCTACTTCTACCCATACTCTCCGGCTTTCCACTCGGGTCTGAGTGAGCATTGCCTGCTTTCAGCCCAAAGGTCTTCCTGTTTCCTGTGAGTCTGTTAGCTACAGCATCGCTTAGCTGCTGCTTATCTTGGAAAGTATTTAAGTATCAGTGCTGAAAGTTATGTGCAGTTTTCTCCCACTCCCCTGGGCTCCCTGCATGCTGTTCCTTGCTTCTTGCCTCCCATTGTTACAGCTAGTTGATCAGCTATTAATTTTCTTAAGAGTCTCTTATATGTGATCAATCTTGTTTCTCCTTGCTTTCAAATGTTTTCTCTTTGTGATTGACTTTCAACACTTTATTACAATATACTCATTTGTTGATCTCTTTGCACTTACCTTGCATGGAGTTCGTTTAGTTTGCTAGGTATGTAGGCTGTTGTGTTTCAATAACTTTGGGGAGTTTTATGCCATAATTCTCTGAATATTTTTCTGTTCCTCACTCTTCTTTGGTGCTCAGATGTCAATGTGTTTTATAGTGTCCTGGGTTCCTGTTAGGCTCTGCTCACTTTTTTCCAGTCTTTTCTGTTTCTGTTGTTTCACTTACCTAATCTCCATAGCTCCATCTTCATCACTATTTCTCCCACCATTTCATACCTATTAACAATTCCCTATAGGAAATTGTACTTTTTTTCAGATTTTGTACTTTTTAACTGCATGAAGTTTTAAAAAGTGTTTTAAAATTATATATTAACAATAATATATTGCCATATTTTTATAATATACAAAATATATTTATGTATTATTATTTTATGCCTATAAAGTATCTATTGATATTGTTGCTATAAACCTGTCACCACCAAAGAAGCAAGCAGCACTCAGAGAGGTGGAGGAAACAGTTTATTACACCAAGGACTCAGGAATGAGGTATCCTGCATGTCCTTTGTTGCTTCTTTATATAGGAGTTTTAGGCTGTAAAAAGCTGAATAGGGCATGGTTAGACAATTGTTACATGCTAGGAGGCCATTTCAGTCTTAACTTTGAGTTTCCCAAAGTTTTGTTATCGTCATCTTTTCCCCTTTTTGATGCCCTATGTAGTCCTGTAAGGCATCACCATCTCCAAGGGGGTTACACAGGCACAGTGCCATGACCCACACAGTGGCCTCCTAGTGACTGTGGTTTCTAAGAGTCTCATTATGGTGCTCAGGAGACACAGCCCTATGGTCACAAGTAACAAGATGATCAGCAGTGGCCCTGCTAGGAGCAGGAGCCATTATTCTCATTGGCCTGGGATCCAATCACAGCCTGCCTTAGTCCTTCCCTTCTCCACTGGATCCTGTCCCTCAATTCCCTGATCTTTGTGGTGACCACCCTGACTGGTTTACATAGTAGCAGCATTCTTCTCCTCAGAAGATGCATCTACCTGCTTCTTCTGCAATTAGAAGGTCTAGGGTGCACCTGATTTGTGCACAGCCAATGAATTAATGTGACTTTGGAGGGAGAATAGTGAGCCAGCCACCACTCCATGTCATTGTTTAATTCCCAGGATGGCTGATAGGATAGCCCTATGTTGTACTGACTCCTCCTAAACCAACCCCAAGCTGGGAAATTATTTTTGAGCCAATTAAAACTGAGGCTTTTCCTATGTGAGTTGCTGCCAGGATACAGGGCCGTCTCCATCTCATGGTCTGAGATGGAGATTTCAGTGAAGAAACCTTGGATACCTGAGCCCACCCAGTTAACCTATATGCCATGATAAACTGTGTCCCACATAGGTAGAACATCCTGGGGGGGGCACAGAGGGTCTCATTATTTGACAGTGTCTGATTGTGGGAACAGATTGAGTAGGGTATAGATCTTAGTGGCCTATTCCTTGGAACAGTCTGGGGACTATGAAGAAACTTTTCATTGGCCCTTGAACTGTCCTGCCAATGTGCTCATGTGTAGTTGTAAAGGTTTCCCAGGAGACTCCAATTTCCTGACCAGGGGTTTCCATACAGGCCACTCTGTGGAGGGGCAGGCACAGCCAACAAAACTGAGACCCTGTGCTATAAAGCAGATTAAAGGTGGCATTTAGGAACCTGTAAATCTGAGGGGTGAGGGTGGCAAACTGGGTCAGCCAGTAGAGGCTGGACAGATCTGTGTGCCAGTAGGGTTGTAGTTGTTCTTAGCCCAAGTTTGCCTGCTGTTTCCAAACCTCCTCCACTTATACTTTGTGTGCCTATTTTCTACTAACTGACCCACTGGACGTGCCCTTATGGATCACTTAGGTCCAACAGGTGATTTTTCCATATTGGTTGTAACAGGCAACCCTAAGCCTATGATTTGGCCAGCTCAGAAGAGTGTTCCCTTGGGATTATGGCTACCAGTACACTGGAACAGGGCGGCCTTCTGGTAGCAGCTAGCCAGTATGTACGTGTAGGAGCTGAATCCAGTAATGTGGCTTCTACCCATGGTCATTGGGCGATTACATGCTTTGAGCACAGGACAGGTGCAGATTGGACAGTCATTAGGGTTAAGGCCCAAGGACTGAGCCAGGGCCACATTCTGTGGTCACTGGGGATAAGACTTTTAAGTGGAAGTAGTCTGGGGGATTAGTAGATAGCTGGACAGAAACTGATACCAGTTAAACACCTCACCCATGAGATGAAATTTAGGGCAGGCAGACATTTCTGCCTTCTGTCCAGTTGGCTGGAGTGACCTCAACTACACCTACAGCAAAGATCAAGGTCACCGACTTACAGGTTACAGAGAACCAGGGGTGACAATTCGTTACCATCAGCCTTTGCTGGAAGTAGCCTCCCAGGAATGGCATCCTCAGGCTGCCTGAAGAGATTGTGATTCTCTTGGGGAAATACTTATTAATATAAGAGAACATCTCAACCCTGTTGCCATGGATTAGACTCCTATGATGACCCTTGGAAAGGCAAAGCCTTCCCTGCGACCAAAGCCACCCTTCAATCACAATGGTGTTGGCAGGTTCTCTTTTCTCTATCTCTGACCACATCTAGCCGTTAAACTTCACTAATGGCTTGCTTTCCCTGATGCTCTCAACAACGTCCTACAGCACACATTGCTCCACAAATTAACCAAAGCAATTTCCAGCTCCTCTTAAGGAACAGATTCTAAAGTCCACATCTGGTATTTGTTCTGGCCTTGGGGAAATTTTTCCCAGGTATCTTATTCTCCACTCCTCTCCTTCAAACTAGCTGGCCTGTGGTAGAAGCTGTATCTTCAATAGATAATCAAAATTCCCTCCCATTGCTTTTCACCAAAACCTCCAGTGCTCCTGAGGATGCTGTGAAGTTGAAGTCTCCACGGTCCATTTAAGTGAGCTCAGGTCCTTTGGGAATAAATTAGGAGTCCACAGTTTTGTGGCTTGCTTCTCTTTGCAGGCAGAATTATGCTGTGAGGTCTTCTGAGGTAAGAAGAGGACAGCACCAGGCCATTCTCTGAGCATTATCCCCTTCCCAGGAGCTGTACGCTTGGAAGGGAGATGGCAGCCTGAAAGTGGAATTCAGTAACAAAAACATACCTAAAAGAAGCTTTAAAAATATAGTACTAAGTGATACATAGCTCAATGAAAAAATAACAGCAGGGAAATTAAAGAACATTCTAGCCTGAATGGAAATGAAAATGTGACATAGCAAAAATATAGGATATACCCAAATTAATGCTTAGAGGAAAGTTAATTGCCATATATTCATACATACAAAAGAAATTGTGATAATAAGTTATTTAACTGTCATCTTCCAGATGTAGAAAGAGTAAATTAAGTCTTAAAAAGTATGGGGAAGAAAATAATAAATACATTGCTAAACACTGGAGCTATAAAGCAAATGTAGAAGAGAGAAGATAGGTATATTTTCAATATCAAAAGTAAAAAATATAGTTCTTAGAGAAATCATAAAATAAGATGATTATAAATACATTTATACCCTGAAATGAAAATTTATATGAAATAATTTAAAATCTCTTTAAAAACATATTCTACCACAGCAATAGAAGGGAAAATAGAAAACATGCATGGTGTGATACAAATAAAAGTAACCAAATCAATAATCACAAACAGGTCTCCCCAACTAGTCAACCCTGATGATTCACTGGCAGTTTTCTTCAAAACAGCCAATAGCAGCCACTTACATCCATGCTTAGGTTCTTTTGCTGTCCCTAATCAAATCAAAGGAGGCCACCAGTCTCCTAGTAACATCTGTATGCTTGTCACTGTCACTCCAGGATTGAGGAGGGGGTGTAGGTTATATAACCAGTGGAAAGAAGTTTGGAAAAGTTATTTATTTCTGAAAAAAAAATCTTAACTTTTAAAATTCACTCTTGCAGTACCATCACACTGTGGGAGATAAGTACCACCTATCTTACAGATGGTAATGAGCAGTTGATTTCTAATTATTTTTATGTGGCCAGTAAGTACTTCAAGGAAACTATCACAGAAAAAGAAAAGAAACTAAACTTACAGATAAATCTCTCTTATGAACAAAAAAAGAAGATTCTTAAAACTTTGATTAAAAAAAGACCAAAGAAACCCTTAGGATAGCCAGAAAGCTACACACGCAGGAAGTGTGAATGCTGGCTTCCGTCCACAGGCTACTGTTGCAAGAACCCTTTCCTCCTGCGTGCTGTTATGCAAAACTTCATCACTGATTCCAACATCAGTGTTGAAATTGTACAAGCTATATTTACAGCTAAAGCATTACTGAAGATGAAAGAGAAAATGAGGAAAAAGGAGGAGGGAGAAAGCAAAGAGGAGAGAAAAATCAGGGCAAGAAGAGGAAGACAAGGAGACTAGGAAAAAGAAAGGCCATGTACTGTCAGATATCGAGACCTATTTAACCCTGCAGTACATTAGACAATGGAGGATAGACAAAGGGATAAATGAAAAAGACTAGAATCCAGAAATAGATACACACGCATCCACATATGCACAGACACACACATAAACACATATGTGTTCATATATCTTATTGGTTCTGTGTCTCTAGAAAAAGCCAATGCTGTCATCATGGATATAGAAGCTCACAAAATTAAAACAAAAATATGTTAAATCTACACATGCTTCAGAATGACTAAAACTGAAATGATCAAAAGCACTTGTTTGTTCTAAAGTAGAACAAGCAGAACCCTCATGTACTACTGACAAATATATAAATCAGCATAACTGCTTTACAATTATTAGGCAACATCTGCAGAAACAGAAAATTTTCATACCTTGCATATGAATACATATAAAATTGGGAGGAATTCCTAAAGTGCATGGATGATTTTCTTGTTATGATGTTTCTCCTCCTTCCTTAAGATTGTCTTGTCCTAGAAGTAATTCCTCTCCTAGGCATGTAACCAAGGCAGATCATAAAAGATTTATGAAACACTCATCCATGCACCCAACTGAAAACTCTCCAAATGCTCATCAATAGGACAACAAATAAATATGGCATACTCACAGAATAGAAGGTTAAGCAGCAATGAGAATGTACGAGCCACATAATAACTTGATAACTCATACACACCGTGTAACAGGACAGGTCAGAACCAAGAGGGGATGTACTACACAGCTCATTTATACAAGTTCAAAAATGGAAAACTGGTCCCATTTATAAACCACAGTAACGATTATTTCAAGTGAAGGCTGTAATACAAGAGAAGAGCTTATAAAATCTTGGCTATGTTTTGTTTTCTTGAGCTAAGAGCAATTTTCAATGTGTGCATTCAGATTTCATTGTGGATTGATTTGTCAAGGTGGGCAGGGCTAAGAACTTCCACTCCATATATAGGAAGAGAAAACAGAGGCACTAGGAGATGAAACAACTTTCTCAGTGTCACACAAAGTCTTGGTAGCAGGGTTGGGCAGAAGAACCAGATGTGTGCACACTCAATGACTGATCTGGATTCTCCTTCTTTGTCCTTCTCAAGAAAGAGGTTAGAACTGTGCTGTCCCTTAGAGACAGAGCATTATTCATATGTCAATCAATTACAATGAAATAAAATTGACCATTCAGTTCCTCAACCACACTAGGCTAGAAAGCTCCATACCTACCCACAGCTAGTGGCTACTGAATTGGTCAGCATGGATATAAATCATTTCTACCCTCACAGAAAGTTCTGCAAGGTGGTACTGGTCTAGAAAGATCAAGGGAGAAAATCAGAACCAATCAAACCCCTCAAAGTACTAGGTCTTATTCTAAGCATCTCTCCAGCTGCTTAGCTGCTGGAATCATGGAGCAGACTACAAACACCCACAGTCAGGCCCCAGACACTCTGCTTATTCCTCAGAGCCAGAATGTTCCTCAGAGGATGAAAGAGAGATAAGCTCTCAGGAGCAGCCTCTACCGTGCTCCTGCCTAGTGAGAGGGATTTGTCCACATCCCTGGGGTTGACAAGCATGCTAGAATCTTTGGACAAGCATGCAGACAGCCCAGGAGAGCTGGGTGCCTCATGGTGCTGGGAAATATCTAAGCGTCTCCTACCCAGGAGGAGACTGTAGATGTGGAGAGTGAGAGCCATGGAGGGAGGCACAAGTGGGCTCAAAAATGTCAGGCATTTCCCCCTTGGCCCGGGACAGGTGAAACTGCTCACTCTTCCAAGGCTCTCACCTTTGCCTTTCTACTTGTGAAGCTTTCCAGAACTATTTTCAGGGAAAGGTTCCACTGGCTGGATTGTTGAGGTCTTTGTCTTGTAGTCATCCCACATGCATGCTTATTTCGCACTCCAGGGAAGATCAACACAAAGTACCTTGGATTTAAGCATGAAGGGAAATTGGACCATGTATGCCTGTGTGTCCCTGTACTGGTCCCACCAGCTTTTTCCAGTAACTTGGTTGTGAACATGGGCACAGTGGCGTGGAGATGTACATGGGGTTCTCCAAGTGTGTGCTGCTTACTCTCCTCCATCAGAACTGTAGGCCTAGAGAACCTTGACAGACTTCCTCCTGTGTTGTCATCTCTTTTTCCTCTGTTTGCACAGGAAAAGTCCATGGAGAACCAGTGGATTTCTTTACCTCTATCTCTTTCCATTGCAACAACTTCCCACGTTGTATCTGGAGGATGGAGGAAGCCCTGCCCTCCTGGCCATGGATACTGGCATGGCTGGTCAAGCCTGACACAGGAAAGGCAGGTGTGGCTAGCAGGGTGGCTTCCACTGGCAGACAAGAACTTCCAAGCTGTAGAACTTGTGCAGTAATCTTAACTTGTACATCACCCACTGCCTACTCTCAGGTTGCATCCTGTGCCAACACTGGACTAAGAAAACCTCTTCTGCCCTTTTTCCTGCTTCTTGTGGTCTTCTCCTTTCATGTAAGTCAGGGTAAAGACAAAGTTTCATGTCTGAAAAATGGAAGCACAGGATGTACCCATTAGTTCCGTAATCTAAACCAGAATCTAGATATGTAAGAGCCAACTTACATGGGACTTATCTCACCCTAGACCCAATTTGTCCTGTATGACTTCAAGTCAGAGCTGAGCACAACTCTTCTGCACAGGCCAGCATTTCTGGGACAGGAGTCTGTGGAGGGACCTGGCAGGCTGTGCAGTGGGCCTATGTCTTGGGTACATTCCCAGAACCCAGGGCCATGGGTGGGCTCTAAGCATGAAAAGACATCGATAGGCCAAGACTCATACTTACTGCTGCTGTATTGTTACCCTGCTACCCTCATGACTGCCTTCTTGTTGCCCCCCACCTAAGCCCTGCCTCTGGAGGGATGGCAGTGTGAAGATGAGGCAAAGTGAGCAAGAGCAAGTAGAATGCAGGTTATGAAGGGCACCTCTCTCCAGTCTCTGTCAAATCCCAAAGCAACACAAAGCTTAGAGGTCTTAGACAATGTGAAGGTATGTGTTTGGGTTCTATCTCTGCTACTTAACTGTCTGTGTGGTAATGGATAAGAGACCAGATTCTGTGAAATGGGCCGTACAGTTTTAGTGAAGGTAAAAGAAGCAGATTGGCTTATATAATACCTGCTTCACTGTGGCCATGCAGTCATATTTGATTCTTTCCACTTATACTTGTGGCCTTTCCCTGGGGTGAGACAGGAGGCAGAGGCTGAAGTGGTCATGATGCTCTGGAAGAGACACAAATTCTGAGCTTTCTAGGTTCTCATGTTCTGTGAGTATCAGTATAGCAGGAGAGCTGCCATCCCTTCCTCTTTCTCACACCTTATCTTAGTCAATATTCCCATCTCTAAGACATAATACCTGACACCTACTGATTAAAGCTGAAGAAGTTTATTTGGGTTCACAAGTTAGCCCACAATCTGCCAGCTCCAAGGCAGAACAGTATGATAGAGGAAAATTGTTCATGCCTCAGCCATCAGGAAGTGGAGAGAGAAGTGCAGGAGATACACCCTTTCAAGTCACAACCTCCGTGATTTGTCTGTGAACCACATTCTACCAAACAGCTGATGAACTCTTTAGTGGATGAATCCACTGATGTGTACTGTAATCCCATGATACAATCACTTTCCAAAACCCCCATCTCTGAGTGCTCAAGGCTTGGATGGACATCTTCCATGTAAACCAGAACATTTCAAATCTGGCTCCCAAATAATTCATGTGGATCTCTTTAAGTAAAATGCATTTATTCCCTATTTAAGAACCTCCAATGTTTTAACAATTCTAGCATTACTAAAATGTTCAAGTCCAATGTCTCCTCCAAGACTTAAGGCAAACTCTTAGCTGTGACTCCCTGTAAAAATCAAAAAGAAAGTTAAACGCTGCCAACACACAATAGCACAGGCTAAATATTACCATTCCAAAAGGGAGAAATAGAGGTACAGAATGAGACCAAAGCAAGACCAGAACCTAGTAAGGCAAATATTAGAAATCTTATGTCTGTGTCAAGCACTGAAGGCAGATGGTGGTGAAATGTGAACCCCAGAGATGTTGGCTGACTTCTGTTACTGCCTCAGCTTTTCTTAGCAGGTGTCCTACCTTTTTTGTATCCCCAACTTTATGGAGAATCCACTACACTTGTGGCTTCACTCTTATAGCTTCATGTACTGCCCTTCAGGACCACACTGTATGATCTTGCAAGCCTTCTTCTGAAATTTGGGTACACGTCTACCTGACTCCATATCTCTTCCATTCTGCATATCTATAAAACCAGCACCATATGGATGACATCAAGGTCTTCCATGAGCACAAATAGTAGTAAGGACTCCCTGGACCAACACTACAGGGGCTTAGTTCACAGATAGCTGAACGCTATGTACCAGTTCCCTAAAATTTTCCAGCAGAGACCCCTGGGGTTCTCTTCTCAAAACAGTCTTTCACTTTTGCACTCTTAAGTCTGGAAGTGTGTAAGTGGGTAGGATGTGAACATACAAAGTGGGAGTAAATGATTATGAGTATACTAACAAATATGTGAAGATAAGTGTGGGTATGAAAATGGATGACTGTGAGTATATTCATAGGTGTGTGTGTATGTCTGAGCATACTCATGAGGAATTGTGTGGTATGTGAGTGTATTGAGTGACTAGATGAATCCTGTGAGTATGCATGAATGTGTTAATAAGTATGTGAGCATTTATGGTATATCTGTGAGGGTGTGATAGTGTGTATAAATGACTAGGTAAGTGCTGTGTGAGTGGATGAGTATTGCCAGTATGTGAATTTCTGGATGAATGCATGTAGCTGGAAAAGTGGAAGTGATGGTGCATATGGGATATGCAGCATGATGTAAGAGTCTCTCACTCACAGTGATCTCCTTCATCTCAACAGTGTGTTGAATGAATGAACAACTTGCTGGCATACCCATGTTTATGGTGGCAGAGTTATGTAGTTCACACTGGTTTTGGACTCAATATATAGCCTAAGCTGGTCTCAGAGTCACAGCAATCCTCCTGCCTCAGCCTCCTAAGTGCTAGGATTACAGGCAGGTGACACCACACCCAGCTTAGATCATTTTTTTTCTTACACAGTCATTCAACACATTGCTGACCTGGACAAAGCTGTCTGGGAGATGAAGAGCTTATTCAGAGTGGTCACTTATTCTCTGAGATAAGATCCCTTCTGAAAGGAATTTGTCAGGGCTTCCGCTCCCTCCTTAAGCAGAAACCCTTGGTATCCTGGTCCCAGGACTGAAGCTCCCTGGTAAGCATCCTAGTTTCAGGTTGTATCCTTGTCTTGAGTGAGCCTGGGTCCTCCTTGCCTCTCACCCCTATCTTCATGCAGCATGAACTAACTTGCCCTTGAGGTTCACTCTTTTGTTGGCTACTTTTCTTTTATTGCTAAGACAAAATACCTAACACACACAGTTAAAGAAGGAGAGTTTTATGTAGCTCACAGTTTGTAGAGGTTTCAGTCCATAATCACCTGGCTCCAAGGCAGGGAGCATACAGCAGAGGGGCAAACATTCATGGCAGTGGAAGACAGCAAAAGCAACAAGGAGAGAGAACAAGCCTCTTTCTGTCCCTTATACTGTATGGAAGCTACTAGGATTAGAGAGCAGTGCCAATCCAATCAGTAGGTTGATCTAGCAATCACCCACCCTTAATCCCAGCATTGCACTACAAATCAATCATACACTCTAGATTCAGCCACCTCCAAGAAAATTCTATTACCACAGGAGGCCTCAGGGGGACATCTAGACAGAAACCATAATAGCTCTAAAAACCCCACATCACTGTACCTGCACCAGGATGCTGGAGCCTGAGACCCCCTCCCATTGGGGAATCCAAGCTCACTGATGGAGAAGGCTGACATCACAGGAGAAATGAGGGTGGCTGGCCAGAGGCTGCCAGGAATGGAAGTACTGTTTGTGTCTGTACTTCTGCTTAGGCTGTGGAATCAGAGCATGACTGGTAAAGTACACCTTCTGTACTATGCATAGTTATAATACATGGCATAACATCTCCAGACACAGATTTTAAGAAAAATGAGATGTCAAAAAATGGAAAGGAATTCAATATCCTAGGTTCAGCAAGGCAACCACTCATCCTGCAAATGGTTAAGAGGAGAATTGTTTCCTTATTAAAGCAAAGTGCTGAATTCCCCCAGAAACTTTGAGAACACATCAAGAAGCCATATTGACACTTAAGCATCCTTCACAAAAAATTCTCTGATCTTTGCAGTGAGATTTTTAACTATAAGCTTACAACTTGCCTTCATATTGATGTATCAAGTGGGGTTTTTTTCAACTTCTCCAATTAATTGCCCCTCTTTTCACTTTCATTTGTTTGAGTGAAATGGCTTTCTGCTCCATGACATTGTAAGCTAAAAATTAAATGTTTTCCACAAACCATCCCCAGACTCCACATTCTCCATGTGGTCCCCAGAAAGCAGTTTCTAGAGTCAGTCAGTTTACTCTCCACACAGCAGCATCACTGTCTATCAGTTTCAACACTAACACACAGCATCATGTCACCAAATGCCCTCTGTTGAATTCAGAGAAAATTGAATTGGTGCATTGTCCCATAACTAAGTTAAGTTAAAGCATGCAGCAATCCAGAGCAGAGAGAAACCTGGCACTTCCTTTGTCTTTACCCATCCTGCTTCTGTCCTACCTTCCTCTGTTTCAGTCAGCCTTGCTGGATACCTGCTGTCCAGTGAGCTCCTTTGTGGTATCATGCCACTAGCATTTGTCTGGCAACTCCCCTGTATTGGAGACAAGGGTGTTGTGGGCAGAAAAAGAGGGCCATCTGCAGGGGCTTTGTTGGGGCCACTCCATATAGTACTGCAGCAGCAGGGGGAATTTAAAGGACAGAAGTGGCCCTTGACCTCTGTGCACTTGGGATTTTCTGTAGAGATTGATGAAATTATGCCTTTGGGCTCAACCCAAGAGATTCTGACTCAAGTACCTCTAGGGATTAAAAAACTGTATTTGTATTTAACCAAAAATTCATCAATGATTCCCACTGCGTAGTGGAGAATGAACGCCACTGGATGTGATCATGGGAAAAATAATTGTCTATAGTAGTGTGAGTCATTGAGTTGTATTTCTGCTATTTCCTGGGATAAGAGGAATGGCCTGGGTGACAGATTTTTCTCAGTTTGTTGCCAGCATTATTAGAGACAAAGTTGAACCTAAGATACCCAAAGTGTACATGTCATTTCAGATCAAAATCAAAGCCACAGAATCTCAGAGAAGGATAACTTCTCTCCATTGAGTTCATGAATATCATCTCTAGTATCTTCTACAGTTCACTTTCTACTCTTTACTGGAATCAGCAAAATGAACTATCTGATCATCAGTAAACTTCTCTTATGAAAAAAATGTAGGCCCCACAGTGAAATCTACAGCTTCTGTCCTTGCTGTGAGAACTGGAATCTGCCACTCTTAGGGCATTTCACAGCCTCCAGCTTCCAGCCTCAACATAAAGCCCAGTGGTTGTTCCTGTAAGCACAAGCACACTGCCTTCTGGAGTGTCCTACGCGTGGACCTCCCTGTTCTGTTTGAGGAGCCAGGCTCAGTTTTTCTCTCAAGGTGCTGCTGAAGAAAGATGAGAGCTACCAGGCAGCCACAAGACCTGGTTAATTTTTTGAGGAAGTCACCTGGAAGCCATGTGTCAGGACCCATGTAGATCTTGGGACAAGTTTCTTAGAAGGAAACATAACAATTGTTATGATTCCTAAGTGGTGAGGGAGTCTGCCAGAGAGCTCATAATTTCTATTAAAATACTTTAGAAAAATTCATCCTGAGCTTCCATCCTGCTGCTCAGCTGTCAAGAAAGAATTACTCACCAGGAAGAGTCAGATTAACACCAGTTGAAAGCTTCTGCCCCTATTGTGCTTGATCCAAGCAGGGCAAGGTCCCCAGATCAACTGACTCTCCTCCTCAATCTCAAACAGAAGAAGAAGCCAGAGATCTATTTGTGATAAGCCATAACTTCAACCCACATTTTTTCTCTCCAACTTGAGCCCAAATAATTTCCTGTACTCTGCTGGGTTTATTTACACAAAGTGAGAAAACAAAACCTTTGTAAACTGCCAAATTATTCTGCGAATTGTGCTTGTCTACTTCATGCTTCCGGAATTCACAGCCTGCATCTAGGCAGCTCATGGTCAACATTGCTGGGCCTTCCTTACTTCCCTAAGGAATTATTGTCGCCCTGACATGGAAGCCTGGTGGAAGGAACTTGATAGCTATCTTGATCATCTTCCCTCAGCATCAGCCAGGTCTTACAATGCATTTTTTAACTAAGCATATGTGGAGTTAAACTTGCTTTTCTCATTAATTTCTTCTTCTGCTCAATCTGAAAACAAGAGATGAATGTCTGCTTCCACTTTGATGCTTTAAATCATCTTCAACACTCCTAACCTGGCCAGTAAGCTCCTTGTCCTTGTCTCCTGCTACCCGCCCTTTGAAGAACAGGTCTAAGCACATGTGAGATCCTGGGTTAGACCCTGGGACCAAAGAAGAAGATTAGTGGAAAACAGATAAGCTTCAAGCCCAGAGTTTAGTACCAAAATTAATTGCCAGTCTGGGCAAATGAGTTACATTCACGTAAAATACCAACACCAGGAGAAACTAAGTTAAGGGAATATGGCTATTCTCTATGATATCATTACAGCTTTACTGTAAATCTGTAATTATCCTCTCCAATTTTAAAACATCACATTAAGGGAAATACATATTTCTTTAGATCAGAGATAGCTGAAAAGAAAATTTCCAGTATTATCCAATCTGGAAGTTTGAAGAGGCCAAAACTAAAATAAGAATGAGAATTTAGATACATGTTTGCATTTAAAATTGTACTGTTTTCAACATATCTGAAGTACTTTTGCAAGCATTGCATTTAATCAAAAAGAAGTCTGTTCAAGAAGGTGAGTATTAGGATCTACTTTCTGTCTTGGAGAAATTGGGACTCAGAGAGGGTTAGCCACTGGCCCAGACCTGCACAGCAGGGAGTTATGAAGTGGAGGCAGCTGCCTGGGCATTCTGACTCTAATGTTCTGGCTCCAACAGTGGGATTTCTCCTCCTAGGAAGGTCAGCTTGAGACCCTGAGCTTGTCATCATGTTGCCAGCTTGTTTGGACCTTTATTTTTGTAGAAATAGAAATAAAAACTAAGGCACACATTTATAGAGGGAAAAAAGCTTTGATTGGAAAGTTAGAGGTAGCTTAGGTAGCTAGAGGGCCACACATGACACAGGGGCACAGACTGGCCCTCCCCTAAGGGCAGAAGTCCAGCCATCAGGATTCTCTGTGGCCTGGGGTCTATGTGGTCATTATCTCGGTTCTAGTGTTGTATTTCTGGAACCTTTACTTTGGAAAGATGGTTTAATTTCTGGGACAACATTGTCCCTAACTCTGGTGGTCTCAGTCATGTGGGGTTCACCTCTCCTGAAATCCAGGTGATCATAGGTTTAGGATAGTAGCTTCTGGGTGTAGATGAGTATCCCTGTAAACATCTCCCCTGGGTGTTCTTTGTCTTTAGGGGGAAAAGATAACTTCAACTCAGGGCTCCTTACCCCTACCCAGACAGCTGACCTCATCAGTGAATATGGCAGGCAGAACTTACCCTTATTTGTACATTTTCCCTCACAAATGCTTGAGAGTCTTACAGCCATTAAATCAAAATGAAGTGATCAATGCTTCACCTTCCTATGCATCATGGAATTATAGCCACCTTCTTCTAACTCCTAATATCTAACTTTGGCCGATGTCTTGGAAATTCCATAGTCTTCCAATCTCTTTACTACATAGTGGTAGAAAAACTGGATATCCGCATGCAGAACATTGAAACTAGATCCCTATCTTTCACTTTGTACAAAAATCAATTCAAAATGGATGAAAGACTTAGATATAAGGTCAGGAATTCTTGAGTTTTACATAGAACATATGTCCTAATTTGTCAAACCTCACCAGCCTTCTGAGCCTTTCCTCAACACTGCTGCAAGGGGTTCCAGCGTGATCTCATTTACTGCACTCCATCACAGGCCTATCTTTATGCAGCTGTGACTTCCAATCTTGAAGACATCACAATTATTCTCAACTTTCTGCTGATGCTTGATAGCCATATCCTACAATTCATGTAACAGAGCTCTACTCCCCTGCTCAGGAAATAAATATTGAAAAGAAATGACTGGTATGCTATGTGTCTTTTTCTTTTGCCAAAGCATCAACTGCAGTAACAAATCAGTTAATGCCATATTTATCATTACATACATATAAATCAAGCATGACCATTGTTCATACCCAAAACTTCAAATTCCAACTTCAGTCTTGGAAATTTTTGTGTAGAGAGTATCATTACCCATTCATCTCAGTGTTGTGGCTTCTGGTGTCCTAAAACCAGTGCTGCCCAATATAAAGTCTCATTCTCAGAACTTGACCTGCGGCCTGTCCTGTTACTGCCGCTGCACTTGGCTGTGTTAGCTGTGTGGCAGCCAGTTACGTTCTGCTGTAGACTTGAGATTCTGGAAAGGTGGAATAGAAGCTTTTTCTCTGGTCTTTCTACTAAATACAACTGAAGACTATGTGATGAAATTTTTAAAAGCATAAGAAGACATTGGAAGGCAGAGTGAGGAAGGCAAACCAGATGGAGAGGTTAGGACATGAGAGAAATTACCACAGTGAGTTCTGTGTGTCTAGGTCCTGGAATTTTTTGTGTGTATGTGGCTTCTTGCCTCAAAGGGAATTTGGGTTTGTTGGTTTGTTGATTTTTTTTATTTTAAAAAGCAAACCAGAAAAAAGGATAGAAATAATACAGAATATTTAAAAAAGTAAAAATCAACACTAGTTAATATAGATTTTTATACAAAGAAACCAGCAACATTTTATTACCAGTAGGTGTAGACAAAAGGGGAAAAACCTCATTCCAGCATAAGAACTAAGACAAGGGCAACACAGGAAGACAGTCTTAGTTTAGACAACAAACACTGTACTCCCACTAAACGCCACAGAAAAACAGTGCTCCTGCCTCACCCTGTGGGTGAAAATTGAGTTCCTCTGTCTAGATTGTGGGCTGTGGCCACTGCCCACCAGCGTTCTGTCAGAGGATCCTCAAGAGTGAGCAGAGATCTCTATTCCTGCTGGGCAGCAATGTCCACAGAAAACAGAAATCTGCTCTTCTACCCCTACCCAGCAGGGGCGAAGCACCTTCTGCTGCACCCTGGGTGCCTCAGAGCAGGTCAGCCGAAAGCAGGATCTTCACCACTCCCCCGGTGCTGGTGGAGGCCACATAGGGAGCCCTCCCATCCTCAGCAGTGAGAAGCCCCAACGCACACCTCAGGTTTCAACAGAGACCAGGTTCATGGCCCACTGCCGTCCCCATCTGACAGCACAGCCAGTGAAGACAGCTGAAACAAGATCTGGAGCCCTTGCCATATCTAGTGTAGCAGCTTCCAAATGAAAATCAGTTGTCATGCCAAGAAACACAAAAGTGTTGAATTAATGAAAAAAAAACAAGTTATGCCAGTATGCCGACACTGACATAAATGAGATACTAAAATTATCTGATGATTTTAAAGCAGCCAATGTCAAAATGCTTCAATGAGCAACAATGAACATTCTTGAAGTATTTCCAAATATAGAAAGTGTCAGCTCAAAAAAACAAAGTTTCAGCAAAGAAGACAAGAAGCAACAAATGAAAAAGATAGAAAAGTACAATAAAAAAATTCAAAACTCAACATAAAGCTCTGCATCAGAATAAAAAAGAAAAGAGAATTCTTTCTTCAAAAGAATTTGAGATTCAAAAATACAAAGTAACCACTCTGAACAAGAAAATTACGAACAAAGACTCAGGGAATTATGAGACTATGCAAAACATCTGTTTTTGTGTCACTGTAGTCCCAAAAGGTGATGAAAAGTTGGCTGTGTGCTGCAAATGTATTCAAAGATGTAGCAGCTAGAATTTACAGCTTTAAGAAGACAAGGAAAACTCAAACGGCATAAACTCAAAGATGTTCATATGAAAACACATCATAGTCAAATTTCTGAAAGCTAAACACAGCTTGCTTATATGGGAAAAACAATTCAAATTACATTAAAGACTATGAAAGCAAGAAAAGAACATTCAAACCAAAATTACATAACCGGCAAAAGTATCCTATAGGAATGAAGCAAAAATTTCCTTCTCAAAAAAAGGAAAACTAAGAAAATGTATGATCAGTAAGCCCCCCTTAAAATCAGGGATAAGGAAGGTCTCTGAGTGGAAAGAAAATTATCTAAGTGGAACCCTAGCATATATAGAAAGGAATAGGATTTATGAACAGCCCAAGGACCTGTGAGGAAACTAAGTATAAGTCAGTTTTCTTGGGTATTTTGTTAGTAACGGAAGCTCACTAAAATGGTCATGTTACCAACCAGGTGCTGCATCTCAAGGAACTGTTCCACCTCTGGGACAAAAGAAAAAAAGTATTCTTCAACACTCATTTCCTTCTCCTCCCCTTGTTCTGTAACTTCCTGGGGACTTAACTCCCCAGTAAGTCTGGGTTATATCACATCCTGGAGAAATCAAAGGCCTGTGTGTGTCTATAGCCACAACTGGACTGGACATGATCATTTGAAGAGCACCTGGCCTCAATTAGACTAGAAGATAAATAACAACAGGGTGCAAAACTACATATTGATGTTTGTTGTTTCTCCACCTAGCACCAACAAAAAGGAGAAACAAAAGTACGTGCTAGGCATCTTGTGAGTCATCACTGCACATGCTATCCCATTTCATACTTAGAACAATTGAATGTGGTTGATTCTAATTATACAGAAAACAGGATCACACAGCTTGGAACACCACAGCCCTGAATACAGGGACCTTGCAATAGCTAGACGGTGTTCTACCTCCCGCTTTGGGCACACACACAAACACACACACACACACACACACGTACATTCATACACAGATTAATATGATTTATGAGTTCTAAAATTTTTACTGAAAGTTCAACTTTTATGATTGGCTGATGCTTTGACAGCTTGTTTAAGTTTCTGAGACCTAACCAGGTAATAATCTGGCTTATCTTCAAAAGACAAAAATCACTAGGGAGACAATGACTGCAAGAGAAAATGAGAAGAACAGAATGAGGAGGGTCTCACTGAAGGGATCTGTGGGAAGAAGGGGTACTTAAGGAAAGGGGAAAGCTAAGTACATAGTTTAAGGCCAAGAGCAGGTCTCTCTGTGTGGTGTACTGGCTGTAGAATACTCATACAAAAAGGACAATGTATGTTTTTTTTATTTTAAAGAGAATGAAACAAAAGAGGGCAGAACAGAGCAGATCAGAACAGGACAATATAGGCAACACAGTACTTTACATTAAGACAACCGGATATTAACAGTAGATATCACAGTATCTTTCTCGACTATACTTGAGCATAGTTTCAAATACAATAATATCAAACATAATAAAATATTATAAAACAATTCAAAAAGTGAAAGAATTACAGGGCATTCTGAAGTGAATAACACAAAATGATCAATGGGTACCATAATATCTCATTTTCAATAAAAAACTTTTGTTTATACTATCACACATATTCAAATCCCAATAAGACACAATGTGATAGATAGAACCAATGGTAGTAGAAGAATAGAAGAATGGTAGGACTTCTAAGAAGGATGATATTAAATCAGCAATAGCTGTCATAATGTTTTGTTTTCTTCAAAACAGCTGTTCATACCATCATGTATGATATAGTCAAACTAAACATAATAAAACAATTCCAACTGATGAATGAAAACATTGAAAGGCTTCAAAGCTATGAGATGGGGACTCATGATTACCATAAAATCTTATATACTCTTATCAACTCTCATACTAGGGAGACTATACGGTATTTACACATGTGAGTCTGGTTTAATTTCGCTTATGAGTATGGTCTCAAGTTGTGTCCATTTATTTATAAATATCTCAATGTGATCATTCTTTATAGCTGAGTAGTACTCCATTGTATAGAAATACCACAACTTTTTTATCCATTCTCCAGTTGATGGGCACTTAGGTTGTTTCCAAGATCTGGCTATTACAAATTGTGCTGCTATAAACATGGGTGCACATATATCACTGTGGTACGATGTTTTCAGATCTCTTGGGAATATGCCTAGAAGTCGAATAGCTGGGTCAAATGGGACTTCCAAACCCAGCTTTTTGAGGAATCTCCAGACTGACCTCCACAGTGGCTGCACCAGTCTAAACTCCCACCAACAGTGCAGAAAATTTCCTCTTTCCCCACAGCCTCTCCAACACTTGTTGTTGATAGTGTTTTCTATCCTGGCCATTCTTTCTGGGGTGAGATGGAATCTCAGTGTGGTTTTAATTTGCATTTCTCTAATGACTAATGATGTTGAACACTTTTTCATGTATTATTTGCCAGTCGTATTTCTTCATCTGAGAACTGTGTATTCATTTCAGATGCCCATTTTTGGATTGGGTCTTTGAATTTCGAGGGCCTGATTTTTTAAAATTCTTTATAAGTTCTAGACAGAAGTCCTTTGTCTGATGGACAATCCATTAAGATTTTTTCCCAATTTGTGGGTTTTCTTTTCACTCTGCTGGAAATCTCTTTTGACATGCAGAAACTCTTTAATAAGATATGGTCCCAGTTATTGATTCTGGGAAGTATTTCCTGTGCAGTTTGATTCTTGTTCATGAATTCTCTACCTACCCCTATATCTTTGAGGTTTTTACTTTGTCTTCCAACAGATTTAGTGTTTCTGTTTTAAGATTGAGATCTTTGATCCATTTAGATTTTAGTTTAGTACATAGTGATAGGCATGGGTCTAGTTTTAGTCTTCTGCATATGGAGAGCCAATATTTCCAGCACCATTTGTTGAACAGACTGTCATTCTTCCAGTGAACATGTTTGGCCCTTTTATCAAAGATAAGGTGGTTGAGTGGGATTGTGGTTGTGGTTGTATCTTCCAATCTATTCCATTGATCTTCAGGTCTGTTTTTATTCCAGTACCATGTTGATTTTATTACTGTAGCTTTGTAGTATAAATTCAAATCAGGGATTGTGATGCCTCCTGCCTTGCCTTTGCTGCTTAGAATCACCTTTGCTATTCTAGGT
>PVJX010012956.1:0-50283 GCA_004027295.1 Dolichotis patagonum | reverse complement strand
TGCCGTACAGAATTAGCAATCAGCCTCCAGACCATCGCAGGAAGGCTGAGCCGTGTTCAGTCTGGTCTTTCTTTCCTATTTCCACATTTGGAAAATTCCTTCAAGCCCTTCTCAACTCCATCGCTTTGGCATCTCTCCCACTTTGCTTTTCTGGAAGATCTCAGACAATGGCTCTGAAATGACACCTGCGTGTCCCGTTCACAGTCTGCGTTCCTAGGCCGCCAACATCTGCAGACCCAAACTCATCCGAGACACTTGTTGATTCCTTTTCTCTTTCTTCACAGCTTTGGGTCTGCAACTCTCACTTTATATGCCAGCTCCTGTGAAAAGCTCGTTCTCTCAAAATACTCCTCACTTGCTGGGAGACAAATTTCACCTTAAAATCGGTATATCACTTGCTAGGACCAGAAGGCCAAACCTACTGAGCTAGAAGAAGGGAGGACTCCATAAAACCAACAGAAAATAAAGGACAGAGGAATTGAATCCTCCTTTGGGAGCCATTGCTATCTTTGTATTTAAAGTGAGACTTGATTCTCTCTTTAAAACTGGATTGTACACCTCTCCCCGTAACTACCCATTTGCCTCCATTCATGGGTGACTTGGTACAAATGGTCACAAAACAGAGTGACAGGCAGTCACTCTCCTATAAAGAGACCCTCGGGTGCCTTATTTTTAAGTGTAAAATGCAGTCACCAATATTTTAGCTGACATTTGTTGAATACAGTGGTTCAGGAAGTCCTGGGGTTTCAAAATCTGTGGATGTTCAAATCCCTTTTATGAAATGGCACAGTATTTTCAGAGAATCTTTTCCATTTTTTGGGCACCCCTGTGCCAGGAAGATATGGAGATCCTCCTGTGTGCTTTAAATAATCCTTAGATGGTTTCCTAATCTGGATTACTTGCTAATTTCCTAGTACTTGATACAATGTAAAATGCCGTGTAAAAAGCCATTACACTATATTGTCTAGGGAATAATGACAAGGTGATAGAAGTCTGCAGGGTCTGGGAGCCAGCATGATGCCTGGGCAGCCACCAGACTGGGAACAGCCAGACCCCAGCCCTTCTGGCACACAGGCCGGCAAACGAGAAGTACCAATCCTCCACCCCACCCCGTAAGTGACCGTTTTATCTGGAGAAACACAGGTGCAATGATAGCTTAGGAGGAAAAATGCAATTGGATGCCTGTGGTGCTTTGGTGTTTCACTAACACTGCAGGTCCAGGGCCAGTGGTCTGATCACAGGGTCAGAGGATAGTGGTACGCAGTGTGGCATCTGGAGGATCTCCTTCTGAGGGTGCAGCCATTGTTGATTCCCTATGGTCTTGAAAGTCCTATATTGTTTCCATGGTTTTGTTGGGTTGGGTTTTATTCTCATTTGTTTTGTTTGATTATGTTAAATCTGATGCAGGAGGAGCTATATCAAAGATAGCAACGCATATTATGGTATCCATTTTGGATTTACTATTGACTTGTTTGAAGTCCTTTACTGCATTGATTGTTTTGTTTTTATTGTTTTTGCTCTATTCTGTTCTGTTTGATTTTTACTATGTACGAAGTTATCTGTGGCCATTTTGAAGACATCAAAAGGCATTATGGTAACCATTGTTGATTCTGTAATGTTTTGAAGTCCTTTATCACTTACACTGGTTTGTTTTGATTGGTTTTATTCTGTTTTATCCTCTTTAAAATAAAGTAAAATAAAAGAAGTCTGCACACGTTCAGAATAGATGCAATATTTTGCAATATTTTCCATGGACAATTGGTTGGACCTGAAGGGAATGGAAACCATGGATATGAAGGGCTGATGGTGTTGACTGTGTTGAGTATTTTATGAAGATCATCAGTTGAGTCCTCCAAACCAACCCATGAAATGGAAACTCGTTGCTAACACTTTTCCCATGAGAGTTCAAGCATGGGAGAGGGCCGGCGTACCCCTGTCTAGTGGTGCATGGAGAGGGGTGCATGGGAAGAGAGGCCGCCTCTCTGCACCCGCTCTTTGGAGAGACAGAAAAAGTCCGAGGCGGGCGGGTATCGCCACTTAGCGCCCTACTGTCTGCAGAGACCTGGATTTGAGTGCCCTGGGGCAGATGCAGCAGGACACATGAACACCAGGGTGCCCAGGTGTTTGGTGGGGCACAAGCCTGGGTGTTACTGTGAAGACATTTGGTGCAGATGAGGCTAACATTTAAATCAGCAGATGGCAACCAAGGCGGTGGACGGTGACCAACTTTGCCATGCAGGTGAGTCTCGTTGAATCAGCGGAAAGCTGTAAAGGAAAACTAACTGGAAAGAATTCTGCTAGGAGTCTGTCTTTGGACTTGAACTGCAATGTCAGCTTTGCCCTGGATTTCCAGCCTCCCCGACTGCCCTGCTAGTTTCAGACTTAATCCTGTAATCATGTAAGTCGAGTCCCTAAATCAAATCTCTGTATTTACAAATATGTACATGCCCTCCTGATTCTGTTTCGCTAGAGAACCCTGATTAATACACCAGAGAAAAGAGGGTAGCATCAGAAATGTGGGAGTCATCAATGTACAAACCAAAGCTATGCAAGATAAATAATAAGCAAGCTCATATTAAAGAGAATTAAAGATTTCTAATAGTCATATCTTTAGAAAGGAAAAGATGCCATTAATTCTACTTACCCTATTGGATCCAAAAATTTATCATTTTAGTATGTGATGAGCACAAAACCACTAATATTTTACATCTTCTGCTATACCAGCTTCATTCAAGGGCTCAGCCTGTAAGCTGGAGGCTACCATATCGGACAGCTCTAGGCAGGACGGGATTGAAATCTCTGGAATGCACACACAGCTAGAAAAGAGGAGGGAACAGAGTCAAGACTGAGTCCTGGGCTCTGAAATACAAGAGGAGGATCCAGAAAAAAACCTGAGATGGGGAGTCCCAGGGAGCTGGTGAGAAGTGGGAATGTGGGCCCTAGAAGCTAGAGGAAAAGACACCACTGTAGTGCATGGACTAACAGGCAATGTGCAACACCCAGCTGAACTGAATCAGCCTGACGCTGGGTGTGGAGGGCCCACCTGCGGACTGCTGCCAACCGCACAAAAAGCGAAAGTGAAAGGGAAGATGTCATACTGTGGGTTCTCCTGGAGAAGCTTGCCACGCGGGCTTTCCTGATGTGAACTTGACTGTTATCTTTGGAGGAGCCCAGGTCCCCGCTGTCACTGGGGAGGCTGCGGTTCTCTTTCAGGGAGCTCTGGTCCTTAGCTTGAGCATCACTTCCTGGCTCCAGTGCAGATTCCTCGGCCTGCCGGCACAGATCCTTCATCCCACTGGCACAGACTTTCTAGCTTCCACCACTGACCTCTGGGCCTTCCCAGTGCACATCTTTGGTGCAAACTTGCACGAGACATTGTCGTGGGCTCTAGGTCTTTGGCTGGACTTCTGCAGGACATCACCCAGGGGTCCAGGCCTTCAGCTGGATTCTTTGGGTCTTCAACGCAGTGTGAATAGATCTCCTGCACACTTCTGCATTTGACTCTTTAGGTGAATATTAGAAAACCCTATAAATTATGTGTCCTATGTGAAATCTTTTCCCTTGTAAGCCCTGACTATAACAACAATCAGTGGTCAACAAGATGGGGGTTGAGAAGTAACCACTGGAGGTGGCCAGATGGAGGTCGCTGGTGATCTTGACAAGAGAAGAAAGCTAAGTTGGCCAGTTGATTAAGAGACACGCAGGGGAGGAAGTAGCGACTGAGAACGCAGGGCTCCCTCGGAGGAGAGGAGATGGGCGTGGAGGGGACAGAGCTAGGCTCATGGCTGGAAAAGGTATTTAGACAGATGTCAGAGCGCTGTCTGAGTGTCCGTGCGAGTGACTTGGTAGGAAGGAGAAATGAGTGATGGAGCAAGAGGGAGGGGGTGAGTGTGGGAGTGACATCTTCACGCCAGTGACGGGGTGGCGTCTGTGCTGTCACTGGAAGCAGGGGACAGTGCTCCTGCAGGCGCCGATGTGCAGAGCGGTGCTGGGAGGCTGAGGTGTGCTTGCTGTGTGGGAGAGCATTGGGAAGAGAGGAAATGTAAGGCCCAGGTACGGCCTGGCCGTGTCCCCCGGAGCTCCTGGGTTGGAAATGTCCTCCCCTACGCCGTAGTGTTGTGAGATAGGGCCACCCATGTGGATTCACGTCTTTAACCCGGGAGCAGGACCGTGATCACAAGTGTGGGCTGTGGTAGAGAAGTCTGACCTTGTCTTAGGCTCCCGCCTTTCTGCCTTTCTCCAGGGGATGGTGAAAGAAGGCCCTTAGCAGAAGCCAGAAACAGTGTCTTGGACTTCACAGCCTCCAGAAATGTGAGCCACATATACTTCCATTGTTTATAAATTATGCAGTCTGTGGTATTCTGTGATAGCTCAGAACAGAGACCAAAGGAGATAGTATCTTCCGGAGTGGCAGACAGAAGTGACCAGGTAAAATGGCCCTCAAACCTGAATACACATTATAATTTTCCAGGGAACTTTTAAAACACATGAAAGGGAGGGTCCTGCCACAGATCCCTTGAGGTACAGTCTCTTGGGTTGTCTCATGGGAACCCATATATTTAGTCTTCTTCTGTGATTCCGTTGACAGCCAAGTTAGGGCACACTGGCCCAGGGAAATGTGCTAAGACGGTGAGCTTTGCCAGCCAAACACTGGATCTGATCTTGCAAAATGGTTTTTTCTGACAGCTACGCAGTGCTGTAATCTTTAGGAGACACAGCTTTGGAGGGGGAGGCTCCAAATCAGAGGAGAGGTGCTGGTGGGTGACGGTGACCTTAGCGTTCAGGTCTAGAGAGGCCGCTGTCTTCATTACGAGCTACGTAAAAAAACATGCAAAAAGGTTGCCTTGGTTTGTAGCTGTCCAAAAGTAACCCTGTTCCTGCTAGAAGGACCCATGTCAGGACAGGCAGGAATAAACTCAGAAGTCACCGTTGGCATGGTGTGCTTTAGGATTCAGCTGAAGACTCTTCCTGCGGGCAGAGGGCTGTGTGTTAGCAGGAGTCTGAGAATCCACGGGAAGGGACTTGAGCAGCAGCCCCCTGGTACACGGTCAGGCGTGTCCCTCATCCCTCAACACTTCACATGTGTTCACTGAGCACTTACTATGTGCCAGCCACAGTTCTGGCAAAGGTCAGAGGCTACAGCCTACTGCAGTCCACATGGCTGTCCCTTGTTCAGGTTTTATCAAGAGAAGTGTCCAGGGAGCCTCTGAAGACACGCTGGGAGAGACAGTGAGCACAGGGCACACACAGAGGAGCTGCATGGCTGTCACCCGGATCTGAAGTGCCACCAGAGCACTAGGGGAGTGAGCGGGGCCCGCCTGACTGTCCTGTGGCCTTTGTCCTTTTGCAGCTCTTGGCTCTGGTGCGCCAGGCAGAAGCACCAAGGAGACGCAGGGAGCCCCCAGCAGATTAAGAACAAGCCATGCAGCGCGGTTCCAGCTCAGAGGCTGGGGGGGCGTCTCAACTCAGCAGTCAGGAGAAACCAGGAGTAACCAAGGCCACCTCAGGGTGGCGGGACCCACAGGGACGCAGCCTCGGCAGCTGACGCTTCTGCCTCAGTGCCGGGCAGGCACTGGAGCAGGCGGCTGGCCCCGTGGCCATGCCCTCGGCGTGGCTGGCTGTTAAGCACGTGCTGTGCGGAAGGGGCACGTGACAGCTCTAAACACGGAACGTGCACCAATTGCTGCGGAGAGGCGTAGACGTGGGTGTGAGCGCTGGCAGACTCAGCCCCGGCCCCTGCTTGCTCTGGGCCTGGCTGGTGAACAGCACTGTTTATTTACTGTTTTAATTTAAGGTTTCCTTGGAGCACCTAGAACTGAAGTCACTCATGTTAAATATTCGCACATGGGACTAACTGGAAAGACATTACGATGGCACCTGTCACACCCCCCAGAAGAGCTGAGCTGTGTCCTTGGAAACGTGGTGGAACCAGGCCCCGAGCACTCAGAGGCGCCAGCAAAGTTTCCAGTGCTGCCTTACATGGGGAAGATCTTAGAGCAGAGCGTCCAGCTGCGCATGCCCCCACGGCTCCTCCTGGACACCCCTGGGCCTGCCGCTACCAGGCAGCTGTCACCCTGGGCGCTGGCTCCCACATCACTCTCTGACCTTGTAGGACAGCAGTGCCGGCTCCCCCTGAGAGGAGAAGGGAGCAGGCACCTCTCTCCAGGGCTGCCAGGCATGGGCGTCAGCATCACGCCCAGGCCGAGTCGTCAGAGGGTGCAAAGACCGGTTAGGGTACTTCGTTTGCGTGCATGTGACTTGCACTTTTTAAGGCCTCAGAAGGGGAAGAGGTCAGCATGCAAACGGCATAATAATGACATTCTGACAGCCCTTTCTCGCTTTCTTTTTTTTAGTTTTTTGAGATAAGGTCTTGCTCTGTAGCCCAGGTTAGCCTCCAACTTACTGTGCAGATCAAGCTGTTCTGAAACTGCACAACCCTCCTGCCTCAGCCTCTCAGTGACAATTCTTCCTAAATGAAATTTTCCAACAATGTTTCTTTCCAGAAGTCCCTTGTATCCAGAACAAACAGATGATGGGGAAAAAAAAAAGAAAAGAAAAAGGAACAAGGGATGTAAATGGTGATGAGAGTCAGTCACACAAGACCGAGTTTGCAGCTTCTTAAGAAGTTCTTGAAGTCTCCTGGCTCCAGGCATAACCATCTGACAAGACAGCCTCAACTCTGTCTTTAAAAAGAAAAAAGGGACAGGAACCCACTGCCTTCTCACTAAGAGCTCTAACCTCTGGCCTGGCCTGTGTTCGGCCTGGGCCTCCACACTTGCTTTGTGAATTTCCCTTCCAGTTTCCGTGACCCCCAGGAGCTGGCTCTGACAGGTGCTGGAGGGACAGGCAGCCACTGGGAGGCAGGTGTGCTTGCCAGGTTTCTACTAAACTGCTCCTGTACCAACAGCTCAGTCCTTGGGGACAGCTAACGGGAGGCGGCGGAGACCTCTCAAGCCTGGCAAGAGGCCTTAGGGTGCAGAGACCATGCCTTCCAAGGGGACAATGGGGCCTGGGCCTCTTCTTTTTCTTTTCTTTTGCTTTCTGGCCACAAGGCAAAGGATTTGTCTCTGTGCACGCTCCTGCCATGACGCCCTGCTCCATCACAGGCCAAAAGCACAGAGCCAATGAGTCAAGGATTGGACCCTCTAAACCTGTGAACCGAAACAAACCTTTTCTCTTTATAAGCTGAGTACCTCAAGTGTGTGTTACAGTGGTAGAAAACTGACTAATACACCTGAGAAGGAATGCCAGCCAGGTGCTGTAACTCCAGCACCTGAAAAGCCAGGGCAGGAGGATATTGTCCTCAAGGGTACCCAGGCTAGGAAGTGAGTTTGAGGCCAGCTTCAACTACATAGTGAGACCCCATCTCAAGAGAAAAAAAAGGGGAGACCCAGAGTTGAGGCTGTTAGCTTAGCACACACGCCGCCAACACACACAAGATGCTGTTAAAGATGGCACACCCGGTGTTTCTCTCCAGCCTGTGCCCCCTCCCAGCCTCTCACCCCGCACACACCTCAGGCCTGCCGCTTATAAGCCAGAGTTGGAAAATAAAACAGGTGCTCCTCCCAAACCAGGGAGTCACAGGGAACAGCAGCTCCCCAGCCACCTGCCAGGCTGGGGACAGTAACGTGCCCTTTGCACAGGAGGAGACCCTGGGCCGGGACCCCCCTCCTCCCCTGTTGGCCCCCGCTGCACTGCACACCTTGAGGCTTCGGAGCCTCCCTGGTTCACAGCACTTTCCTCCCCCTGGGAGCTGCCTCTGTCTTCCTCCGGCTGCTGACTTCTGTCCACGTCCACTTGTGGTTTGTACTCAGCTTCCTTTGTATCTGTGGGTTGCAGATTCTCTACGTCCCAAATACTAGAAAGATAAAATCACACATTGCATTTTCAGTGCCACCTCCATTTCGCCCACTGGACAAGCAGAAGCCACACTGCTGACGCCCGTGCTCCTCTGAGGTGAAGATTCTGTGGGGGCTGCGGGCGGGGCAGCTCTCTGAGGATGCCTGGGTGACAGTGACTCGAGCCCCTGCCACAGTGAGCGCAGAAGCCGACTCCCTAGTTCATTAATGGTTTCCAGAGGGCACAAGCATGCAGCCCCCAGCAAGAAGAAAGACACTGCCAGGACAGCCGGGCGCCAGGCGTCAGCACCAAAGGCCGCCAACCCCGCGTCGAGCTCCGAGCAGCCTCCTGGCTGGGCCAGGTGAATGGTGCCCCTCCCCCAACAAACTCCTCTACAAAGTGGAAAGAAGACCCGGAAGTAGGCAACAGCCCACAGAGCTTTGCACTCTGAAGTTTCCTGAACATTGCCAAAGGCCTGACTGTACTGAGTCCCAAGCATTCTTTTAAAGTTGATATCATGCTCCTTTTACATACAAGAAACAGGAAATACCAGACGTCTGATTGCCCGTAGTTCAAGCAGCCACAAAGTGACAAAATGAGAACTTGAATACAGCTCCCTTGCTCGGTGACTGATACATAACAAGTGTTTGTTGATTGAATGCATGATCGGATGAGCAAATTAAAGTGTTTGACCTCAAAAGTTGGTTTTCTTTACACTCCTACATGACATCTATTTAATTACTTCACAAAGTGTTTAGGTGATGATATAATGAAACTAAAATTATGAATTGTTATAAAAGGTAATATGGAGCTGGGCATGGTGGTGCACACCTGTAATCCCAGCACTCGGGAGGCTGAGGCAGGAGGATCATTGCAAATTCAAGACCAGCCTGGGCTACAAATGAGCCCAAGGCCAGCCTGAACAGCACAGCAAGACCCTATCTCAAAAAGACAAAAAATAAAAAAGATAATATGAGGGCTGGGAAAACAGCTCAGCAGTAGAGTATTTGCCAGGATGCACAAGACCTTAGGTTCAATTCCAGGGACCCTAAAATAAAAACAAGTTAGCAAAAATAAAAGGTAACATGAGCAAAGCCTTGGTTTTTTGAGTTTGAAGTTATGAAAATGTTTAAATTCAGTATTTAAAAAGCTATTAGCCTAAGCTTTGAACTTCCAAAGATTTGCACTGACAGTGAGTGAGCTTGGAAAAGACCACATATGTATCTACTTGTAACAGTGTTTTGTTGTTCTTGTTGGTGTTTGGTGGGCTTTTTTGGCACCCGGGATCAAACTCATGACTTCATGTTTGCAAGGCAGCCGCCGTGCTGCTAATATCCCCAGCCCTCTGTAACAGTCTTCAAAAATAAACTTAGAAGACAAACTAGGCCGTAAAGAGTTTTTAAAAAGCAGTATCAGGGCTCACAAAAACAGTCTGCGGCCTGCAGGAGCTCGCCCAGGCTCCTTAGCCGTTTGCCCCCTGGCGGGCAGAGGGGGAAGTGCATGTGCGGTCGGGAAGGAGGCGCCGCTGCGGTCCGCTAAGGGGCGCGCCCCAGCCCCACCCACGGTGTTGACGTCCTGCCTCCAGTTTCTCATAGGGACGGATTCGAAGAGAAGGCCTGCAGTGTGATGACCGAGATCAGTGGGGCGTCCCAGGCGGATGGACCCTGACCCCTGTCTCCCCCCACCCGGGTCCTCGGGAGCAGCGATGGTGGCGCGCAGAGCCCGGGCCATGTGCAGGAGCGGCGGAGGTGGGTGGCCTTGGCCTTCCAGCCTCCAGACCAGAGCCCAGGCATCTCTCTGTTTAGTTACAGCAGCCTCAGGGGACGGACACAGCCACAACGGAGCAACAGCGAGCGTCCCCTGGCGCAGGAAGCCGCGCACCTGCTCTCTGAACCGGCCTCTCTCCTGGGAGGCCCCCTTTGGGTCCGGACCGGTTCCGGTTCAGCAGAACCCAGCTGCGCACCTGCCGCCAGCACACCTGCAACACACGCTTTCGCTGCCTGCTGCTGTCAGGAACCCTGGGGGACAAGGCCTCCATTCGCTGAAGATTCCAGTTTCTAAAAAATCTCCACTCATTTCTTACTGAGAAGTGTGTACATGACCATTGTAGAAAATATAAACAAGCAAAGCAAGAAAATAGAACCCAGCCGTGATTTCCCTGCAATCAGAGTTAATCCTGTTAACGTCTGTAGCTTCTCACTCACGGTGGGGTATTTTTTTCTGTCTATGAATATAGATGCATAGCCTTGTTTCACTTATAAAAGTGGACTCATCCGATAGGTAATGCTTTTCTCAGTAACAGTGTAACATAAATAACTCTCAGTACCAGCAACTATTTTTTCATAGCTTTGTTCACGTGGTTTTCGTAAGAACATACCTTAATTAATCCTCTGTAGACAATCATTTCTAATTGTTCTCTATTTTAGATGCTACTGATGAGCAACCCAGTAAATATCTATCTTCACGATCATTTTCTTAGAATATTAACTTTACCTAGTTGTAAATGGGAGAAATCTCTATATGCTTAATCAATAAATGACCCAAATCAGACAGCAGGAGCAAGTGGCCACTGATATGCGTGAAAGGAGTCAGGTTGGATCAGAACAATGATGGGGAATTAAGGAGGACGGCCAGGAAATTGACCAGGAGGAAGAAGGAGCACGGAAGGAGGCTGTGTACAGCTTTCTTTAGCTGGTTAAAATGGAACTGCCAAAATCAAACAGGGGAAGGGACACGTGAGTAAAAAGAATCAAGAAATGAAGAATATGATTGTTTAAAGAGTGCAGTTTGGAGACCCGCACACGGCGCCTGGTGTGTCTAAGGCGCGTTCTTTGCTGAGAGGTAGCTGACTTGGTTTGTGTGCTCCGTGCTGTTGGTGAGTTGCGATACTCAGCTGTTTTCCTTGTGGTTGCCCAGTGCGCCTTCCACTGATGCATGCTGAGAAAAAGAGCAAAATGTAACACCAGACTGGACAAAGCATAGAAAAGAGGCCCGTCTCTTGAGGGAGTAAGTATCTAGTGCCCCCTGGAAGAACCAAGGCAGGGAAGGCGGCAGAAGAGCGAGCAGGGAAGGGCCAAGAAGATGGGAGAATTGGAGCTAACTAGCAACACCACGCTTGACAGCACTCAGTACAAACTATCTGGAGTGACTGCGCCTAAACTTGTATTTCCAAATGAGTCCTGGACATCTACTTCAAAATATCTGGAATAAAAATGACGGAATGCCAAGGGCTGGCAAGGGTGTGCCCCTAAAGCCTGGGGCAAGGTTGTTTAAAGAGGTGCAATTTGGACAGTCCAAAACCATTCTATGTTGATGGGAAGATGCATTTCCGGTTTCAGATCATTGCAAACTGCACCTCCTTAAATGACGTTGCCCACGTTCTGCTGTGCCAAGTGTGTACTTCGCTGGGTGCACCCTTAGTAGCCATGGGAATGGAATTGCAAAGTCGTGAAGCAAGAAAAACTTAGCTTTCCACTGAACCCTAGAGCCACTGTCCTTGCTGACTCAGTCACCACACTCCCCAAGAGAGGGGTCACCCCCCCAACCCATCCTCCTTCCACCCGTACCCCCTTCCCATCTCGCCCCTCTGCATGAAGCCAGAGCCAGGCTGACACGCCTGCCTCAACTCCAGCCCTGCAGGGCTCCCATTTCACTGGCTCGGGATCAGCACCCTGAGATGTTAAAGGACTGAACTACGTGCATCTCTCCTGTGCAAACCAGCCAGTCCAGAGCCCAGGCCCATGGTCACTGTCCATGGCTGTCGTCACGCCTGGACCAGGTACCCAGCAGCCAGGGCCAGCCCTCAGCCAGAGCCTTGGGGCCCCTCAGGGCAGCCCACGCCAGGCTGCTCACTAGAAACAGCAGTGCGGCTTCTGTCTCTCCCTTCACTCCGGATCCCAACCCACCCAGCAGCCTCCCACGTGACCCTTGAGGCAGGCCGCGCCTCTTTCTTTTGGGATCTGCGCTCAGAACCAGGTATCTTTCAAAAGCAGGATCCAGTGGAGTCGGTACCCAGATAACAGCAAAATCTGCATTTTTCCGTATATGTTCGCGTTAACTTTCCAAAACCCTGGGCTGCACTGTAGCACCTTCGTAGTTGAGTATCATATACTGCGATCACTCCCTCGCCCTCCCCACCCTTTACACTCCTGTCCTTTTGTCAGCTGACTCCCTTCCACTTCCCCGTTGGCCCTTTCCCCCCTCGATTCCACATACGAGGGAAAACGGGTCCTTCTTTTGTCTGAGTCCCGCTCATTTTGCTTGACTGGGTGATCCACCCTGTTTGTACAAACACGTGATCCCAGAACCTGCCTCTCGCAGGGCTCTCAGGCAGCACAGGGGCCCACACCTGTGACCCCCGTTGCTCAGGAGGCCTTGGGAGTTGGAGCCCACCCGGACAATTTAGCAAGAGCCAGTCTATACATAAAGGCTTGGGGTGAGGCAGGAGGAGGGTGAAACACTCTAGGGGGAAACATGACTGTCTGGCTCGGGGTCCACTGAAGTAACCACTCACCCTGCGTGGCTGTGAGGCTTCAAGTGTGTGCTCACACTGACTTTCAAACACGTGACACAAAGTTAAAAAGAAGGTAAAACACTTTAACAACTGATTTTTAAATTGCCTACCTTGAAATAATAATATTCTGGATATGTTGGGTTAAACAGAATATATTAAAATTGATTTCACCTGTTTCTTTTTACTTTTTAGTGTAGCTGCTAGAATAATTTAAACTGCACCATGGCTCCCTTTGCGCCTTTCCTGGACACACAGTCCCTGGGGACAGGCCACCTGTCCCGCTGCCTCTGTGGCTCCAGCCCCACCTCCAGCGCCATCTCTTGGCCTCCCGTCCCAGTCTCCTCGCTGTTCCCTGGATGCACCAGGCAGGCTGCTGCCCCAAGACCTTTGCACCACCTGTCTCTTTAACTGAGCTGAGCCCCCACGCTGCAGCTGCATGGCTGGCTGCTGCATGTCCCCCATGTCCCTGCCAACTGTCGCCAGCCTGGGCTTTCCACCCTAAGACATCAACACCACTGCAATTCCTGTCACCGCCCTGCTCATTTTCCATGCTTATTATGTATCTCCAGCTAACAGTTGTGTCTTCACGGTGACTCTGCTCTGTGTCCTCACTGGCATGAAAGCAGAAACAGAGATTTTCTTTGCCCCTTTTGTTCTCCGCTGTACCCAGAAAAATCAGAGCTCCACACATAGTCACACTCAATAAATATTTGCTGAATGGAAGGATATAGGCTTTAAGCCTCAGGGTCATGATTTTAGATGAGAGAAGTCAAATACAGATTCCAGATAGCAGGCTCGCTGGGGTAGTGGTGGAGCAGGCGAGCAGACTACAAGGACGAGGAAAAGGCCAGCAGGGACCGGGCTGAGGCTGTGAGGCGCCAACGCGCCCAGACCAGCAAAGTCAGACAGGGAGGGGCGGAGCGCCCGGGCTGGAAGCGGGGAATGGGGAGCCCACATTTCTCCACAGCTTCTCTTCCGATTTACTGAACTCACATGCAGAAACCATTCCTTGGTGCCTGGACTTGATTTTCTAAGTGGAATTTGCTGAAGCGGATGGTGAATTGGCCTGATTTGCAGGACAAATGGCCAAAGGCTTCCAGGAGTGTCTCAGGCCCCTGGGCAGAATAACTCAGCTCTGCGTGTTTACACACCCCACTGAGTCTTGCACACGCTGCTTCTCCGACCGCAGCGTGCCCCGTGGGTGGATGCATGCACACACAGCGTGGTATGCGCGTGCACACTCACAGTGGAAACTGTTCAGCCTAAAGAAGGAATTCTGACACACACTACGACGGGCATGAACCTCGGGGTGCTGTGCTGAGCGAAACGCACCAGGGACACAGGACAGCTGTGTGCAGTGCCGTCTGCATGCTGTACCTAAGCAGGCAAATTCACAGCGGCAGAAAGGGGAATGGTGGGTGCGAGGGGTGGGCAAATGGACTGTTATTTAATGAGTGCAGAGTTTTAGTCTGAGGCAGTGAAAAGTGTTGAGGCATGATGTTTAATGTCACTGAACAGTGTACTTAACTAAGTTAAGATGGTAAATTTAATGTTACCTGTACTTTAGCACAGTTTAAACAGTGTAGTGGGCTTCGAGTCTCTCGGGCTGGGGCTTGACTGCACTGCCAAAACCCTTTGCGAGGGCGATGATGCTTCTGGCCCCAATCCAGTCAGGAGCAGACCAGCACCGGCACCTGCCCTCCGACTGCTGGGTCCGGTGTCTGGCCTTGTGACCGCTGGACCCAGGGCATTTGCTCCCAATTTCTCATACGCATCAAAGGGCATATTCCCTGGGCACAGGTGTGGGCAGGAGCTTACTATAGATAGAAAGCTCACACAGACCAGCAAGGAATGAGAAATACCCCAACAGGAAAATGACTCGGAGCAGGGATAAAAATGCATTTAACAAAATAAGAAACAGAAGACCAGTAGGTATCAACAGGGATATATCTCATCAGTAACCAAACAGGAAAAGTAGGACCAGGGTGCATTTTCTTTTATATGGGCTTAGGAAACAGAGGGGAAGGAATAGCACAAGCTCTTCATGCCCCTCATTTCCCGATTAGTGGAATCGTAAATGGTTATATTTCTGCAGCAGTTTGGCTACATGTGTCCAGAGCCTTAAAAAGACACATATTCTTCATCCTGTTCTACCGAAAACCGTTTTCAGGAAACAAGGCACGCGTGCACAGATATATGCAGAAGTCTGGAATCAACACCGCAGTGAATGCTTCTTGGTGAAAAGTTTCGGCGTTGTTTTATTTCTGTTTACTGCCTCTTTAAAATTGCTGATCTAGTTTTTCTACCATGACTGCGCAGTACCAGAGTGTTTTTTAAAAACCTCTCCTGTTGGCACATGGAAAGTACACAAAAGACACCATAGTGACAGAGATGAAAGGTGTTTACCAGGCCGAGCTCTTGTGTAACGGGATCACAGCAGGTGAGCTGAGCAGGCACTAATTACCTTGATGCCAGGGGACGCAGGTGCCCCTGGGAAGAGGGGGGCCTTGTGTTTACCAAGCTTCCAGACACCAACTTCATGCACTCCGTGAATTCACAGGCAGCACCACGGGACAGGCAGAAACGCAGCTGCTTGTCTGCTGCTTGCTGGCTACCGTTTAAGGGACACTGGCCGTGAGACGGGTGCCAGGCTGGCGCTTGGCAGTACTCTCCCACCTAGCCATCATGACAACTGCCCAGTGGGCATGGGGGCATGTGACAGGGAGACGGCCAGTGGGTGCTGGAGCTAAGATATGTTGGGATATTAAACTTTTTTCTTTTTTAAATTGATACATTGAAATTGTATATGTTGGCTGGGCGTGACGGTGCACACCTGTAATCCCAGCACTCTGGGAGGCTGAGGTAGGAGGATCACAAGTCTGAGCTGTCTGGTTAAGTCGGTAACTTAGGGAGACTCCATATAAAAGTAGAAAGGGCTGGGGCTTGCAGCTCCACATGAGGGCTCTGGGTTCAGTCCTCAGTATCGGAGGGAAGGAAGGAAGGAAGGAAGGAAGGAAGGAAGGAAGGAAGGAAGTTTGTGTATTTATCATACACAGCATGTTTTGTTTAAACATGTACACATATACATTTCTCTTTTTTGTGGCGAAAATGTTAAAAAATCTACTCCTAGCAGTTTTAAAGGATGCAATGCACTGTTTCTAATTACAGCCCCGCTGTTGTGCAAGTTCTTGAACTTCTCCCTCCTAATTGAAATACATCATACTTTGCCAGTGTCTCTCCCTGCCCCAGGCTCTGGTAACCACTGTTCTACTGTTTGCTTGTGAGTTGGACATTTTTAGAATCTACAGATGCGTAAGTGATACTGCGTGGAGTTCGTCTTCTAGGCGTGGCTTACTTTGCAGAGCATAACGTGTGGCAGGTTTATCCCTGCTGTCTCCCATGACAGTGTTCCCTGCTTTGTAAAGGCAGTATAATATTCCTTTGTTTATAAATACAACATTTTCTTCATCCAGTCATCTGTTGAACACTTAGATTGATTTCCCACTGCAGCGACGGTAACACTGCAGTGAACGTGGGCATGCAGATACCTTTTGGACGTGCTGATTTTGTTTCCTTAGGCTGTGTGCGCAGGAATGGGATTGTGGCCCTGAGGACCCAGGTTTGAACCTGGTCTTCCTGACCCCAGAGCCGGGACCTACACCCTCCTCCTTGCTCACCGCGTCTGCAGACGTGGGCCCATCCTCCTGCCTACATGTGGCTGTATCTTGTCCCCTCTGGGCCTCTTTGCCCTTTAGTCACAGGAATCATGCCAATAGTCACATGCCCTGTAGGTCTTGTTTATTTTTGCAGCAGTTCGAAGGGCCTGGTTTTGAGAGGCGGGCCCCCACGTGTTTCCATAGTGACCTAAACACAGCCGGGGAATGTTGCCAGGAAGCCGACCGAGGCCAGCTGGGGCAAGGTCACGGCCATGCAGTGAAAGCCTCTGGCAGGAAGTCAGACCGGCACAGGCCCCTCCGAGGCACCTGGCACCTGTGCGACCTGTGTCTGGCACTGCTGCTGCGTCTTTCCAGAGGCTTAGTCTAGTGGGAACCAGGCCGGCAGCCCCTTCCTGGTCTGCCCTGCCAGCAGTGACCGAGAATGGCCTGCAGTGGTGTTCAGAACATCACAGGCCTCTGGGCAGCACCGAGCAGGCAACAGTCCTCCCCCAGGGCCCCTTGCACGGACTGTAACCTGAGTGTCACCTCTGCAGTCTGCACAACCACGGCCCCAGCTCACCCCAACATCCCTGCAGAGAAACCGGGACTGTAGACACCCAGGACCCAAACAACAGCTCATGGGAACATAATCAAGAAATATACAGAAATTCCACACTGAAAGTGCTTTGCTCTCCGGGACCATGTCCCCCAGGTGAGCATGGTCATCTACGAGACAGTGAACCACATCAACACGACTGGCAGGCGAGGCCTGCTGCCTGGTCAGGTGGAGCTCTTGCTGTGAAGGAGGGTGTCTGCCGTGCAGGTGGCGCTGGACTGCAGCTGGACTGCAGCTGGGCTTCACTCAGCCCACTGAGGCCTGAGCAGAAACGGGTGGGGGGAGGAGTCACGCTTGCATTTCTGCCTCTCTGCTTGAGCTGGGTCAATTCACCTCACCTTCCCCTACCTGCAGGCTGGCACTTCCCCATGGGCTCCCGTGGCTCTGAGGCCTTCGGTCTCAACTACAGCCGCCCAGCAGCCTTCCTGGGTCTCCAGCACACAGATGGCATATGACGGGACTTTGCGGCATGAGCTGGTTCCTCAAAGTAAGTCACCATACAGATATGTAAATATATATGCACATAGGTAATATGTATGTGTTTGTTGTCTTTCTGTTCCGGAGGCTGCGTACTCACACACTTAGCTTCCCAGCCAATGGGAGGTAGGAAGGGCTTGTGGGCCTGCACTCCTGTCCTGCCGCCCACAAGCACTGGAGATACTGGCTTTTAGGATTCACAGGTGTCCCTGATCCGAATTGTGACAGGAGACTAAGATCCTTTCTTGGGGGGACCACAGCTACTGACTGACAAGTGGCTGCACTGCTTCCAGCTGGAGCCCATCTGGGTGCACTTCGAGGCCCAGAGCCCTGCCGAGGACCAGGCCCTAGGGTCCCTCTGCCCTCACCGCCTCCTCTGAAAGCACCGCCTCAGGCAGAATCCTGTCTCAGGCTCGGTTTCCAGGAAGTCTGAGCTGGCCCGGCCCAAGGGCTTGGAAGAGCAGAGGGGTGATGCACTTCACAGATGGCTCTGCCTCCTGTGTCCTCAGAGCAGAACCGGGGGATCCCCCTCCTGCTCCCCTCACACCTGCACATGGAACTGCTCACCTGGAGTCCGTGCCAGTCTCATCCCCACAGATGCAGCCCCAGGTCAGGCACCATGGTTCCCCACAGGTCTTGCTGCCACCTGCCACATGGCTTGCTGATCTGTTCTCCTTGTGCCACCAGAGAGAGCAAATCAGATTCGGTCCCCTCCGTGACATCTGCTCAATGATTTTCACCCAGTTTATAACATGGTTCTACTTGTTAAGGCCCAGTGTGACCAGGACCCCTGCTGACCTCCCTCCTCCAGCCTTCTCTCCACCCCACCAGCGACCCCTCCTCCTCACCCTCCCAGGACATCTAGAACCTTCTGAGAATGGCATGAGGATGTGCTCTGGGGGGTGTGATACCTGGGAAGCTCTGCCTCACCCATTGGCCTGGCCTGCCCCTTCCTGGCCATTCAGCAAGATGTGCTTTGGGTATGGTCCCTCCCCTGCATGTCCACTGACACCTGACATCACAGCAACACACATGTGGTCAGGAGTGGGAATGCTTCTTTCATGGCTATGTAGGAGATACTCAGTAATTATGCTTGTAATCCACAAACAAACTCACCGCTGATGGCCTGGTGCCAAGTCATCAAAATACAGAGTCTTTTGGGGCCCTTTGGTGTGGGCCACAGCGCTCTCTGCTCCACGAGGCCTATCAGCGTTCTTTTTTCTTTTTTTTCTTTTTTTTTTTTTGTACCTGGGTTCAAGATCATGACTTTGCACTTACAGGCAAGTGCTTGAGCCACTGAGCTAAATCCCCAGGCCCCTAACAGCATTCTTGTGCTAGAGTCCAGAGCAGACTATTCTGAGAAACAAGCTGGCGCTCAGGGAATACAATTTTTAACAGGACAGATTCTGAGTCTCTGTCCTGTCACTCTGGCTCCTTAAACAGCGGGTAGGTGCTGTCTGGAACGCCCGCTCAGCAGCTGCGTGGCCAGCCCCTTCTCCTTCATAGCTCTAGGGGACTCCAGGGCCTTACTGAGACCTTCCCAGACCAGGCCCTCATGCTCCGCCCACCCACCCCCTTCTCTGCTCCGTTCTCCAGCAGCAGCTCCACCTCCAGACAGAATCTCATTTGTCTGCCTGTCTGCTGTCTGTCTCCCGGTGGAGCATAAGCCCCAGGAGGGCAGGCTCAGTGTGCCATCTACTGCCTAGGACACGGCAGGTGCTCAGGACTCCCTTTGTAAGTGTACAGGACGGCAGCAGAGACATACAAGGGAAGACAGCTGGGACAAGGAAATGGGAAGTTTTGGACAAGACTGAGGGAGCACAGGCCTGGAAGCTTTAAAGCTGTGCTTGAAAGGCAGCATGGTGGTAAACGAGGGACAGATGCAAACAGAGCTGCTTAATCCTAGTCTGCTCCTCTGTCTTTCTCATCATAAAAATGACTTCAAAGCCAGAAGGGGAGCAAGGCTTACACAGTGGAACAGGTTAGTTCTGAAATGGCCCTGAAGGAAGGCAAGCACATTGTTTGATACTCTCAATAACACCAAGCCCCTTCCCACCTTTCTTCTGGGTCTGAAAGAAATCCCGTTTCCATGACTGTGGAGGCTTCCTTGCTGCAGGAACATTCCGAGTGCTTGGAGGATGGTGTCCAGCAGGCCCTTGCGTGACGCTTGTGCTGTCTCCTTGCTCTGACCCTGGTCAGCCATGAGAGGGCAAGGAGCTCTCCAGGTCAGCACCTTACCCTCCAGCCCTGGCCACAAGAGTCTGCCTCAAGCCCTGGATAACAGGAAAGCACAGTCCAGGAAGGGAGGAGAGACATGGCGCCAGACTTTTGGAAGAGCCGGGAGATTCAGTGTCTCTATAAATAATCCCTTAGGAATCTTGGAGAAATCACAGAGCACAGCAATAGGCAAAAGTTCTATGGGCATTCAAATGAGCAGAGAGCACAGAACCAGACGGACACCAATAACTGCAGACCCATGGATGTGACTTTTAGTGCTTCTGCGGTGTGGAGGAAGTTTGTCCTCCAAAGGTTCATAGTTTGGAAGATTGGTCTTAAATGTGGCGGTGTTGAGGTGAAAGCACCTTTGAAATGGGGAGCTCAGTGGGAAGTGGCTTTGTTCTGGGGGTGGTAAGAGGCTAAGAAGTTCTCACGAGACTCCAGCTAGTTACCTGGGAGCCTCGTCCTGAGTCTCCCAGCTGCTGTCTCACCCTGTATCTTCTCTACACAAACCTCCACAATTGTGAGATCCTCACTGGAGGTCAAATCAACGGGGCCACCTAATCTTGGGCTTCTGGCCTCCAAAACTGTGAGCAAAGTAAATTTCTTTTCTTCAGAGAGTGTCCATCAAGGACTCAGGTTCTATGGTGGGCCTCAGACATTATAACAATAGAAAACGGATCAATGCAAGCACTAGCAAAAGTCTAGTCTAGATCAGCAAATCAATGGCTTGTTACTAAACTGACACTTTACATACATTAGAAGAATGAATAAGTCCAGGAAACTAACTTGTATCCAATAAATCTCATTTGTTAAAATTTCTAATAGGTAGAAATGCAACACAAAAAAACGTAGCTTAATTTGGGTGAGAAGATTTCAGTCCTCCTAATACCCATCCCTGTGGACGAGTCGTGGAAATGTTGACCAGAAGAGCCATCCGTACTATATGCATTACACATGTCTTGTGCTGTGCTAGACGAGAATAACAAAAATGAATAAAACATGGCCTTGCCTTGGAGAAACTCAGTCTGATGAGTCAGACAGCTGAGTAAAGAAGTGTTTATGACGCATGTTGACAAATGCCACCACTGAGCCATGTAGAAAGAGCTGTGTGTGACAGCACAGCTAAGCGAGTTTGTAGCTGGTAGAACCCTAACTACTCAACATCAAGGCGGAGAGAGGTTTCTACCATCTCACCACAGAGATTTACATCGGGTCTATGTTGTACAGACTCTTAAGACTTAGATGAAGACCTCAAAGTCACATGGGAAATTTGCAAATTTGTCAATGTCACCAACTTGTGTCATCAACACTGGCCATGGATTAGGATCCAGAAAAAACCACTAAAACCTATGATGTGTGATCAAAAGATATGACAAATGTTTAAATGTTTAAAATTATTACAGTAAAAATGCATCGCCATTAATCTTCCTCCAAATTCCGCCCTGCCCCGCACCTTGCCCCAAATACCCTTATCCCATCTTTCCTGCAACCTCTGAGGCAGTTCTGGGAGTCTACTTTCATGAGTATCCAGCTAACTGGTGGATAGGGACACATCGTAATGTTTTTATTCAACAGAAATTACCGTAAATATTTTGAACTGATTCAGGAAATTGAGACAGTGCAACTAAAGACATTCGTGAAAGAGGATTTCCAAAACTGCTTAGAAAGTGGGGAGAATACTAGGATAGCTGTGTTCAAGGTGAGGGGGAGGATTCTGAGGAGAAATAACATGTTTTTTAATATGATAAATTATTTTTTTAAATTTAAGCATTTTTTGATCACATCTCTTAGAAAGCTATTCAAAACTAAAAGACAATCTTACAGGAAAAATAACATAAAGTCACTACTTGTACTCAGGTGCAATTCAGGAAAAGTTTTGTGAAAGGATTTTAATGGGTTCAGATGTCTGCAAATTCACCCCAAACCAATCTGATAAAAACCATGAAAAGTCAAATGAGCCATTTCAATCATTCCTTCTACGATGTGGTGATGTTCAGAATGAATAAGGTATTTGCTCTGCTCCACTCTATGCAGATCACACTGCCTCTGGAATTCTGTACTTTGTGAGCTGAAGATGCTCAAATTAAGTACTGAGAGTCCAGAAACCTGAGAAGCAGTTCAAGACCTGCTTTATCCTGGCAGCACCTAATGAGGTCCCCGTCTGGCAGTCCCCTGGCTTTCGGTATCACTGAGGAGGCTGGTTGATGACATCTCACAAACCAAAGGGATCAAAAAATGGGATCTACTTTTACAGTTCTGGCTAACGGTCTCAGGTTCTACTATGGGCCTCTGGCCAGCAGCTTGCCTGACTGCTTTTCTTTTCTTTTTCCTCTTATAGAAGGAGTGGTTAGCTTCTTTTTGCTCAAGTCTTCTGGGTGTTTCAAGAGTTCCCTAAGGTCAGGTAGACTGCGATGGTGTCCTGCCCATCTTTCTAGGCTGTCGCCTCCTCCACCTGTCACATGGCAGATGGGATCCCTTGCTGGGCTTGCACGGGCATTGCTCTGTTTTTGCACAAATGTCCTTCCAATCTTGCCCCACTTGCGGCTTCATTCGGATCTTGCTGGCTGCTGGACTGGATGCCCTCACCCATATTTGATCTCTGTTAGCTTCCCTTCTCCCTCGTGCCTACTCCAACCAGAACCTGCCGCATGTGTAAGCACAACACGTACACACATACATGTGAGCACACACAGGCATTCCCACACGGGTATTGTGTATGCGCACATTCACTCCTTGCCCTGGGTATTCTCCCAGCCCTTTGAATCTAGAGCTTTAGACTTCTGTGCCAAGGACTAAACCAGGACAGGTGGGTAAAAATTTCTCTGTGGCATAGAGAAACGATTGTTGTTAAAACTCTGGCTCAGGAACACTGTAAAGGGATTTCCACATCAGTGAGGAGTTAGATCGGGCTAATGTTCCCAAATCCAGCTGTATATGAGCTTTTTTTATTGCAGGTCCCAGGGCCAGCACAAGATGTGCTACAGGAAATTTCAGAATGGAGGAAAGGGCTCTGTGTGCTCTGTAAGTTGATCATATCTTTTGGGGCACTTGGTCTTGAAACAGGCCTCTGAAGTTCACTGGATTTGAAGTTTTTCCTCTAAAGCAAAAACTGTAAACATACTTTTCATGATTCTGGGAGGTCAAGAAGCTGTTCACAATGTTCCAGAATTTAAAGGCAAGTTTCAGAGCGCCTCCTCCCCCAGCCCAGACCCAGAACTGTCCTCGGATTCAAGGATGCTGCCTCTGCTGGGGATCACTTCCTGAGAAGGTCAAATGCACTAGCTGGGCTTTCCAAAGGCGGCGTTCCAGCGTGTCTCTGTGAGAAGGCAGTGCGGCCTTCCTCTGCTAGCTCATCCTTGGCCTAGCCTGCCTCTGCAGATGGCCATGGAACAGCTGTGAACATCTGTTTCCCTCTGCAATATGGAGAGGCCTGAGGTGAATCTATGGTGTCCGGCCAGGAGCCAGCACATGACTCAATGACTGTTGTGTCTTCTTGTTCAGGAGACCAGCCCTCACCTCCTTTGGAAGGTCAGCCAGTCCCCTTCTGGCTTGGTGTCTGGCCTTGGCTTCCTTCTTCTTAAAGAAAAAGTTGTAATTTCCATCATTGAGTATGTCCTTGAGGTGGGCAGTTCTATGTTTACAGACCTAATACATAAATAGGTTACTTACGCTTTGTGTATGTCCATTTATTTATGTATCTGTGATGCCCAACGTGTATCAGTAGCTCTGACCTTTCTATCAGAGGCATGTGCCCTCTTTTTCAATACATCACCTTGACATACATTGAAACATTTCTCACATTCGAAGAGACCAGTAATAATTAGCATTATCTCTACTCACAGTAGAGCAATTTTACTTCATAGTGCTAATTTCATCTCATGATAGGCTGATGAGATAAAGATGAATATATGCAGATAAACTAAAACACATCTCATTAACGCTGGATTAAAATGGGCAACTGTTTGCAGAATGACCCTGAGCAGTTACAGTAAGAGCCGAGATAACCTACACGTTGGCACAGAAAGAGGACAGGCAGAGATGGCATCCAAGAGCTTAGATGTCCCCGGAGCTCTGCATTCAGAACTCAGAAATCCCACAACAGCTGCTCAGAACCACTGATGCCCGTAAAATCCACCCACTGTAAAGCTGGGGTCTTGGTTGGATTTATGCACGAATTCAGAGGCAAAATAAGGCTCTTATAATATCAAACCAGCACCAAAGGAATCAGAGACTCTCTGATGTTTTTGAAAAACCAAAAGCACATGCAAGGGTCTGGCAGTCTGCACTGTGGGACAGTGGGAATGCACTGCCCCAGCCCACAGGCACACAGAGAACTCTGCTGGTGCTGTGGGGCCTCGCTGTGAGCAGACAGACTGACCACTTCCCTTGGCCTCACGAAGGTGCAGCATGTTACTGAGACAGAGCAGCATGACATTCTGTCAAAGGCAGTGCTGATAGACTGGGAGGCAGAAGAGCTTGTCTTTGAAGTGCCCGGGTCAGCTACAACCACCATGTCCTTAGCCCAGGGAAGAGCCCCGCCCCAGGGGGACATCACCCTTACCCCTTGGAGGTAACAATCGTGTTTTCCGCTAGTTTCATCATCCCTGCATGTGAGGCAAGCTGTGCATCAGATGGTTAATAGGATCAGCAGTGCGAGCCAGGCATTTCCTGGCTGCAGATCCAGCGGGGAGTAAGTGCGTGAGTGTGGTGCATGAGGCCACTCATTCAGGTCACTGGATTGGGCCACTTGCACACCAGAGAAGTCTCCCTCTTTTTAAATGTCTTTCTCAGCCAGAACTGTTGGGCCTGAGTTCCCATTATGGCTCCTTTTTTTTAGTAAAATCACTGTACCAAGCTATTGCTCAGGCAGAGTGATCACCCATGAACAGCTGATTAGTCCCAGTAGATTATCAGACTAGTTAAGAGATCTAGCAGACACCCAGGACAGGTCAGTCACAGCCCAGGACCACCGTATGGCTGGCAGAGGAGTCTCGCGCAGGACCACCGTATGGCTGGCAGAGTGAGGTCACTGGACCACTAGCTAAGGGGACAGTAGAATTGATGAAAGCATTCCAGGGGCTCCAGAACAAATAATTTTCATAACAGATGATGTCACAGTAGATGCCACAGGCAGTTTCTAGCCACCAAAGGAGGTGGACAGAATACAAGTGGAATCAGTCTAAGAAGCAGCAATAATTCATCCTGAAAAATAGCATTTTCATCACCAGAAATCAATTGTTGATTGTTATGCTTAGGATCTGGACAAAAGAGCCCTGCAGTTTCCATCTCTGCCTCCACAGAGCTCGCCAGTCTAAGACCACAGAAGTAGGACACAAAGAGCAGGAAAAAGCACGGAAATGTGAAGAGTTGGCGAGATATTTATAACCCGTGTAACTCAAACTCCACAGCTGCCGTCCTTGACACAGCTGGGAGCCAACGATGGACAGTTCCAACGATCAGTCCAGCGTCCCTCAGTCCTCTGCCAAGCCTTGCGCTGGGGGTGTTGGGGTGTATGAAGATGAGAAACAAGTTCCTTTCTCCCCAGGAAGTCACCACCCAGAGGGGAGGTCAGCACACACATCACAGCACGGAAAGAGCCTGGGTGTGGATCAATGGTCTGTGTAGTCGAACCTGACGGTACCACTCCGAGCCACTGTTTCCTCTTCTGTAACAAGAAGCTACGCTGCTCACCACTCAGAGTATACAAATGCTTGAGAAGCTAATGAAAAGTTCCAAGGCAGTGATGGACCTAATAAATATTCATTTGCCTCATTTCCTCCACAGATCACTGTTGTGCAAGGCAGAAAAAGTGTCACAAGAAAATATTCTGAAAATGCAGAGATGCAATAGTTTATACCTCAGGACAGAGTTCACGGGTTCAGGTATGGTGGTGCAGCCCTGTAATCCCAGCACTCTGACAGGCTCAACAGAAGGACTGCCAGTTTGCACCCAGCCTAGGTAACTGAATGACTCAACAAGACCTTGATTCAGAATAAAAATAAAAATAAAAATAAAAAGGGCCAGGGATATAGCCTTCGGTATGAAGTCCCTGGAGTTCACGAGAGAGGTGTTACTTAACCTTGGCTTTGAAGATGGTTAGCTCTGGATCTGTAGAAACAGATGAGATGCTCCAGATATACACGGGTCAAGTCCCTGGACAGGCTAACGCTGGTGGTGACGGGTAATGTGGCCAGACGACAAGGAGTTACGTCACTGAGGGCCTCACATGCTAGGTTTAGGGAGACCTGAAGTATAATCAAAGGTGTCTGAGTAGGACAGTGAAATGGGTCAAGCTAGTCTTTATAGGGATAAATCTTCCCACCTGGTTTCTTAGTGACTGGACGGTGACTCTGAGCAACTCCAGAAACCAGAAGGTGTGACTGTAGCTAAGGATGGTTCAAGTGTAAGCATGAAAGTGTAAGAATAAATAGGAGCAGGGGGGTGCGACTAGCAGAATGTGTGGTGAAGGGCACAGAGGAACCCACATCCGTGAGCCTAGTGCCTTTCAGGTGGCCTCTGCAACATACATGGGAAAAACAAAAATAGCGGAGGAGATAAGTGTGATGCTGGTAGTCTATTTTAGATTTTTGATTCTGGTCTCTTTTTTTTTCTGTTTTTTTAATTTACTTTTAAAGAGTAAAAAAACAATGACAGTGATACTGAATTTCAAAACAAGGTGATAGGAAATTAACGATGGTTATTATATTGCATATTATTATCTTCAAAATAGGTGCTCAGATTACCAGATATAGGCATGCAAATTTGATTAAATATAAGCACAAACTATTCATATTAATGGGTAGAAAAGACCTGCAAACAACTAAGAAACAGCAGCTCAGAGGAGAGAGCCTGCCTATCCCATGCAGAAAGGTTTATGAGTCACCAACATGTGGGTTCAAAGAGATGAGAAAGAATAAAAGACTCTGAGGACTGAGCTCTGGGGCCAGTGTGGCCAGGGAGGAGGAAGATGTGACGGGGATAGGAGGACGGCAGGACGCAGCACTGCAGAAGCCCGGGGAGGACTGAGCAGAAGGGATGCCGACTGGCGACTGATGGCACAGAGAAGTTGGAGAAAAACCAGAACAGAGTGCAGGCCCCACTCAGAGCTCCCGCGTGGCATCCGTCTTACACACTTACTCATATTTGGCCATGGTAGCTGTTGCTTTTGGGTTTTGCACGAATTTCTTTTATAATAACAAAAAGATGACTAATGAGTTTGAAGAGGTAAACCCAAGATTGTAAATGTCTAAGGGCAGAGTGCAAGCACAGGACGCATAAACAGTGAGACTGTAGTTGGCAAAGCTTCACAGCAGAGAGGCGCGTTCAAGTGCACAGCCAAGGCAGGACTCAGTCCGTGACGCGCGAGACACCTCTTGCCCTTCCAGAGGGCCGATTGTGCAATGGTCAGGGGTGCTGGGAGTGACTCAGTCAGCTGCTCTGGAACGCTCCCATCCGGGAACGGCTACACAGCAGCGGGCAAGGGCTGTGAACCGTCCACCTCCCCAAATGCCTGTCAGCTGCTGCGTACTTTCCAGCACACCCTGATTCCAGGCTGGGAGATGAGCGTCATGAAGGGGAAAACTGAAAGGGAAGCAAAGGTGGGGAGACCGGAGGCTGGGGAGTGGTGGGGAGGGTGCCAAGGGTTAGAGAAGCCACGCTGGAGCACTGAGGTTGAAAGACTGAGGGGCTGTGTGGACAGGATGTGGGCAGTCACCACTGGGGCCCAACACACTTCAGCTGGACACAACTCCCTCTCTCAACCACGGAGATAAATTAAGACAAAATTAAAGAAAACTGTGCTTCAGGGAAATACATTTCTATGATTGACATACAAAAAGTTAAAGATATTTACAACCTGACATACCTGGCAATAACACGTACCCATGAAGCCAACGTCAGCAACAATGCCACCGACTTACCATCACCTCCAGAAGGTTCCTACTGCCCTCTGCTCTTCTCTACCTGTGGTGGTAGTGCTTGCTGTAAGATCAGCTCTCTTGGCAAATTTTCTAGGCCGTATACAGGTGCTGTGTGGTAGATATCTACATCTTATTTATTTTGGGTAACTGAAATTGTGTACTGTTTCCATCAACATCTCCTGATTTCTCTCTCCTCCCACCCTCACAATCACTGCTCTATCCTCTGCTTCTGTGTGTTTGAATATTTATATTTTGCCATGGGTAACATTGCATCATTCATCTGCCTGGTTTATCTCGCTCAGCTTAACTTCGTCCAGCTCCATCCATTTTGTCTTACATGGTAGGACTGTCTCCATTTTTCAAGTGAGTAACATCTTGTAACATGTGTAGTCCACATTTTCTTGATCTATTCTTTTGATGGACATGGGTTGAGTCCACATCTTAGCGCTTGTGGACAAAGCCACCGTGAACGCAGGGGTACAGGAATCTTTTGATATGCCGATTTCCCTCCTCTGGGTCATATCCACAAGTGAGGCTGCTGGACCAAACTAAGCTCTATTTTTAATTTTTGAAGGGGAGCTTCCGTATTGATTTCCACATGGGATACATCAATTTATGTTGCTACCAACAGTGTACAATGCTCCCTTTTCTCCATCACCTTGGCAATGCTTTATCCTTTTTTTTTTAAATAGTCACCCTAACATAGGTGAAGTGACACCTCACTGTGTTTTGATTTGCATTTCCCTGACCACTCTCATACTGAGCACCTTCTCATTGCCTATTGAGTATGCCTCCTTTGGAGGAATGTTTATTTGGGTCCTATGCCTAAATCAGGTTTCTATTTTGACATAATCTTACTTGTGTCTCTCTGCTTCCTTTGACCATGCCGTTGATATCATATCCAAAAAAATCACCATGCTATGTTTTCGACTGAGTAGAGGACAAAATAATATTAAATGTAGCTAGAAAGTCCATCCCTCATTTTGGTATCATATTTCTTTGAGATATACTTAATGCCTTACAATTTTTATCAGTGCCAGTCTTGAGGTTTGTGGTGATAACTCAGGGCTCTGAATAACAGCCAATTCCATGGCTCGTCAGTAGTTCAGTCATCAATAATGCTGTATTTTTAATCTGGGCCATCTCCCCCTTCCAAAAAACCCTTGTGTGTTACCCACTGAACAGTTTACCCCGTGCATCACTCGGGAGCACGTTCACTTACGTGCTAACTGTTCCGAGCTTTGCTCTGGTGGGGGTCATTTCAAATAGTCAGTTCTTTTTTGCACAAGATACACTCTTACTTATATTTCTTTTATAGTAACTGTTTTTGCATACTTTTCAATTTAGAAATTGTACTCACCTTTGCTATTTGTTTCTAGTGAAATCTAACAGTAAGTCCTTATTACTTTCTTTCCCTAATTTATGCTTTTTCTATTTGTGCAAAATAGCATAATTTTGTGTTATAGTCTATAAAAACTCTTGTCATAAGTACATTAAATATAATTTTTATACTTCTCTAGAACTCAGGGATATTTTTTACAATACAAAACGGACACCTTTGGGACCCAGAGACTGAACAGGAAGGCAGTGCCAAAAGGTCTGCAAAAGGAAACACTGGATAGGGGAGAAATGCTAGCATAGCAGAGAGGGAAAGTCTGTGCTAGGAGATGCAAAGACAAAAAAGACTTTTCCTGATTGTCAACTACTCATAATACTGAAGTGATAGGACTTTAGAGAAGAAGCTGAAACATGCCAGTAATGGTCAATGATTGTAACAATCCTTTGGCAGTGTTGACAGAGGTAGCCAATGTCTGACAAGCTATCCTGTAATCAAAAAGGAAAAATATTATTATAAAATATTTATGCACCTCCTGGACAAAACAAGATGGAACTTGTTTGCTATTTATTCAAAACAAGGAGGTTCAACAAATCATTTACAAGGGCCGGGCATGGCAATCCCAGCACTTAGGAGGCTGAGGCAGGAGGATCTCTATGAGTTCAAGGCCAGCCTGGGCTACATAATGAATTCAGGGGCAATTTAAACTGCATAGCAAGACTCTGTCTCAAGAAATAAATAAGTAATGTTTAAAAAGTCATTTACAATTTAGATAAGGTCTAATAGGCCAAATAATTGAAAAATATGGGATAGCAAAACACCAATCAGGATATCCCTCATCAATGTCATCATGAGGGTCAGTGGACAGCCATTGTATTGAAATTACTACACCCACAAAAAAAGAGAAGGCAAGGCCAGCATGACAGTGGGAGGTGTATTGTTCAAAGCAAAACAGTCATGCAAGAAGAATTTGGAAAGACGAGGTACTATTGTCCAGATGTTGTAATGTTGCATTGTGTATTGGACAGAAAAATACACAGAAAAATTACTGAATAAATTTGACAAAATTGTCATGTTTATATTTCCTCTTATACTAACTCATTACAATTAACAAAAATATACTATTTTTAGTCATCCTGTACTGAAATCACTGGAATGGTAAGTGACAGCCTGGTCCCCGTTAGGTGCTGTTAGGAGGTGGTGGAACCTTTCACGATGGGGCCCGCGGGGAGGTTTCAGGGGGCTGGGAGCGTGCTCTTGAGGTGGGACTCCTGCTCCTCCCTCTCTCGCATTGCGTCCTGCAGCCATGAGGTGAGCAGCTGGCTCCATGTCACACGGCCCCACCATGACGTGCTGCCTCAAAGCAAGCCCAGGGGAATGGGCCCAGGACGCCATGCTGTGAAACCTTTGAGCCGGTGAGCCTAAAGAAGCCTTTTCTCCTTACAAGTTGATTGTCCCAGGTATTTTGATACAGGAAAAGAAAGCTGATTGGCACTCACAACGAGAACCAGAAAAGAGAGAACATTAAGGGTTTCAGTGAATCTATCCCACAAGCATAACAGTCTGTATTTTCTTACATAGGAGAAAATGAATAATTCACCTAGACAGTCACAGTCGTCAGACTGGGGGGCTAAGATCTGAAGACTGGTTCTAGGGAGACTACAGCTCTACAGCTGAATTTGAAGGTTTTTTCCTCAAATAAGATGTCTGAGGTTTGCTCTTTCTTGATGCTCCTATGATACTTGCCTTGCCTTTCAGATGTTTAATTTTAAAAGTGGTTACAATAAAAGTAGTTTCCTTCAAATATATTTAACTTTCATTATTAGTTGTGTTTGAATGCTCTGTGTAAACAGAGAGAGAGAGAGAGACAGAGAGACAGAGACAGAGACAGAGACAGAGAGAAATGCCAGGAAAGAGGTTTGATTTTCAGAGCGTAGTTACCTGCGCATCTCTTTGAGACTCCCTTCAGAACTGCTGGACTCCCTTTCAGAACTCCCTTCAGAACCCCTCAAGGCTGACCATAGGAGATAGCCAGCAGCTGGTCCTACACTGCAGGAAGACCTCCCGTAGGCTTCTTTGCAAATATCAGGAATGCGAGGCACACTCAGACTAACATCTCAGGAAGGACATGGGAAGGGCAGCAGAGGACACTCCGTTTAGACTCTTTCCATCAATGGCACCTTTGACGAACACGCGCAGGTTGTCAGATCTGCTGCTGAGGTTCCCAGCAGGGAACTTTTTGGTACTTTGTGTAATGCATGATCTGTCCCCAGGATAAAAACTTGCTTTACTTTCCTTTGGGGATAAAGAGTGATAGCCAAGGACAGGAAGAGGGATGACAGTCCCCAAAGCAGGACAGAGCCAAGATCTTAAACTCAATGATCAGATAAGTCATCCTTTTAGGGTCAAGGGTTTTACATTAAGGAGGCTTTCACTGCCATGGCTCAGCATACATTAAATTGAAAATATGTCCTCTGAAAAGAGGGTATGATGACATTGCAAAGAGAGGAGTCATAGTCACATCAGAATCCTTCAAAATGGGACGTGGGAATGAGAACTTCTCAGCACGTCCCTTACAACGTTCCAAGGGTGGTGACATGGTATCTGGTCTGTGCAACAGTCTCATTATGAACCGGTGATCTGGTTTTCTGGCTTCTGGAGCAGTGTAAATCAGTTCCCTGAGATTTGGACAGATCTGTATTGTAAGGGAATTTCTGAATCTATTTCTAAAGACAGCAGTAAAAGTAATGGCTAAGAAATACTGAGACATTACTGTGTGTCAGGCCCTGTGCAAAAAGCTTTGTATATATGAACTATTATAGAGCAACACTTACATATATCGTGACCACCATCTTACCAAATTTTAAATCCAAGGCTCAACTAGCTAAGGAAAATGGCTAGTAAGTGACAGAGCAAAGATCTGAGCCCAGGATTTATCTGGCTACAAACCAAGTTCATTTAATCACTGACAGATGGTTTAAAAACTGGGTCTAGGGATGTGCGCTAGAAAGAGATCTTTACAGACCAGTGTTCAAATGCCTGTTCAGCATAAGCATTTGCATGTAAGCTTAGACAAGCACTTACTTTTTTTTGTCTGAGTTTTGGTTTTGCTTGCCTATAAAGGTGCAGATTTATTCTCTAAAATGGTTCTGGAGGTCATAAGCATGAAATAAATTTTGTTAGGGGAAATTAAGGGCTCGGCAGGGCTGAGCTCCCTCTGCGGTTTAAAGTAGAAAACTGTCAGTTGAGATGCAACCTGCATGCCTTGGCTTATACTCTCTCCCTGCAACCTCACCTTCTCCGCTTTGCTGTGTTCAATCTCCCTCTCTTACAAAATGCTTTTAATGGCATTTAGGGTCCACATAGATAATTTAGATTGATCTTTCCATCCAAGAGCCTCAACTTGGTCACGTCTATGAAGACCCTTTCTCTATCCAAGGTAACAGGGTAGGCACCAAGCCCAGACTGAATTTAAAATTATAAAGAAAAATCAATGCAAGCAAACAAAATGAAACAAAACAAAATAACAATAAAAATTCAGAACATGATGCCACTGGAAACAAAGAATATTAAATAGAAAAACTAATCCTTAGCTTAATGGGAAAGTGTCAGATGTAAACTGTTGATGAGAGAGGAAAGAATATCCTAATTAGGAGGACCATCAAAGACAGAAGTTTGGGGAGGTTTGTTTGGCTCATAGTGTGTAGAGCTTCCTGTCCATAGTTGTCTGACTCCAAGGCAAGGTGGCATGGCAAGGTGGCATGGCAGAGGGCCACTGCAGAAGAGAGTTCACTGTGGACAGAAGGCAGCAAACTATCAGAGTAGCAAACAAGCAAGCAGCTAGCGGCCACGGCAGCCCTTTTTATTCTATCCTACATGCTATATGCCCTTACGGCAGGTAGCACACACGGCCAGGCTCGCCTTCTCACTATCCATACCCAGAACCCATCAAAGGACTGATCTAGTAATCACCCACCCTTCATTCCAGCATCGCACACACACGCTAGATCCAATCGTCTCTGACAAAGATGACCTATGACCACAGGAGGCTTTGGGGGAAATCTAGATGTGAGCCATAAGAGAAAGAAATGGAAAGAACAGCCCAGATACAGGACAATCAGCAGTGAAAGGGAAGCTGACTGGTTAACAAGGAGCTCGTTGGTAGGAAGCCTTCAGTATGAGAATAAGTAATTTAGATTACCACAAGGGTCTTGTGGCAAGTTATTTTTCAAAAATTTAATTTTCTTGGTACATTGATAATATACATGATGACAATCATCATATGGAATCTGTAACCATGTATTACGTTTCTTGATACTTTTTCATCCCCATACCGCTCCCGGCCCTCCAGTCCTTCTTGCCCTCTTTATTTACAAAAGCTTTGTGTCCATTTTGCCTTTTATTCTCTTTTTTTTCCTTTTCTCTTCCTTCTCTACCCACCCCCTTTTCTCCCATTTGTTCCCATTTGAACATTTTCTTCCTACTACCCAATGTCTGTTATCCATTTTGGTCCTTCTTTATCGTTTAGGCTACACTCATAAAAGAAACAATGAGATATTTAAATATGTGTGTCCAGGGTATTTTACTTTAAAATATAGTTTCAAGGGGTGATCACTTACTTAGAAATGTCTCAAGTGTATCCTTCTTTATGGCAGAGTAGTACTTCATTGTCCATTAAAAAACCACATTTTTATCCACTGATGGCCATTCATGGTTTCTATCATTTTCCTAAGCTCCTCTTTTTTATCTGTATCTACTCTGGATTAGCAATCATGTCTTAAAGGGTCATCATCCCTTTAGTTATTTTAGAAATTATTTCTTATTTGTCTTTTTTTTCTACAGCCTCATTCATCTTCTTTGTTACTTCCACTGCTACCATTTCAGAAAGTTCAGATAGTTGGCTTTTGATTTCTTCCACTTTAATGTCCCCTGGTTTGCTTGGGTGAGTTGGAGGCCTGGTGTTACATCTTGCTTCTGTGACTTATTTTCTATTTTTAAAAATTTGTTTTCTGTGTTGATGCATGTAAGCTGCTTACAGTAGAAAGCTTTATTACTAGTATCAAGACCTCTTTGGGTAATTACTGTCTACTTGGCCTAGTACACACTAGATCCTTAAAACTGAACCATGGCACCACTTATGACCTCCAGAAAAGCTCAGGATTGGCATGCAAAGAACAACTGATCACAGCAGTTATGTCATCTTTGCTAAAATAGTACAATCAGCAATAATAATAGCATCAAGTACAGCCTAGAAAATGACAAACTACCACCTTTAATCATAGGAACAGGATTTATAGTTATACGACAAAATTTAAAGCAAACAAAATATTATATACAGTAAACATTTCCTGAATAGAGCAATTTACCCTCAAGGGTAAGAAGAAAAAGCAGAGAAACAAAAGAAGAAAGAGAGATTAAAAGCAAGGCTGAAGGATAAAGGAAGATTACTCAAGCTTTGGGGAACTGATGGAGAAGGCAGGAGAGAAAGAAGTAACAAACAACAAGAAGAAAAAATAAAACAAAAAACCCTAAAGACAATGGTCATGCTCATGAGAAAATAAGAACAAACAATCAAGAAAAAAATGGAAAAAGTGTCCAGTTCAGGGGTGTCTCTGCTGTCACTGGTAGACAAACAGATCCATGTTGAATGACCCTAGCAAGCCTGCAGTAGGATTAGGGTGGGGTGCTGGATAATCACAGAAGCCTGTGCTGTCACCTCCACCAAAGCTCAGGCTGACCTTGGTTTCCAGATGTGAGACTGGGACCTGAGTTTTTCGGCCCACAACACTCTGGGTATCACTTGCCAGCTTGAACTTGGCTCCTGGACCCTGGACATCTTCCAAAGCTGCACCTCACCCAGCCCTGAGATGAAGCCAGCCCACAGCTGCTCTGAGCCCTGGGTTCAGCTGGCCCCTCCCCAGAATGCCATTGGGTCACTCACCCTGTCCTAGGGACATGAGGATTGGTATCAATCACCAGGCACTGCAGCCCACAGCATCTACTGCTCTATTCCACTAGGGCATTCTCCATGGGGGCATCTGGAGTCATCTGGAGTCACTGTGCTTTTGTGGACTAAAGCTGCCTCTCCCACATCATAAGCCAGAAGTCAGGGAGAAAGTACCACATGCCACCTCCCTCTTCTGCAATGGGGTCCCCTTCTTCACTCTCCTCATGGGCTCCAGTTAGCCCCTGCAGATCCATCCTGGGTCCTGGGATCAGATCCACCTCCCTCCTTCTTCTCTTCCCCAAGTTGCTCTACTCCAGTGTCTGGGCGTCAAATCTTGGAGAGGCTGATTGGCCACTGCTCACCATGCTGCTACTCTCCCAGAAGTCCCATGACAAGTTCTTGAGCACAGCAGTGCTGTCATAATGCTGGGTAGCAGAGCCTGGAGTCAAGAAAGCTATCAGGTAACATGATACAGTTCAAAATGGAAATGTTGGGAAGGATAGAATCTGACAATTCAAAAAAGCATCAAAATAAAGAGTAACAACAGAGCTGGAGGAGCAGTGGCACCTTCAGGGAGGAAAGTGAGGAACAAAGCCATTCCCTTGGCAGTGACATCCAGCAAGAGAGAAAGGCGAGCATGTGCTGGGAGGAAGGAGAGAGGCAGAGAAGCCCAGGGGAGGGTCCACTGCTGGAGATGGCCAAAGACCACCCCAGTGCCTCCATGCTCCGGCAGCCATGCTTCAAAAGCAGGAAACCACATGGTAGGAATGAACCCTACCTCCCAGCCCTCTCCTGCTCAGAAGTTCTATTATTCCGCAGTTACCAGATGTGCTCAACTCTTTCAATACCATTGAGTGAGCACCCATTGAGATAACATCTGGCACAATCTTTTCTGTTTTTTGTTTTCTTTTTTTGCGGTACCGGGGATTGAACTCACGACCTCACACTTGCCACGCAGGTGCTTATGCCACTGAGTTAAATCCCCAGCCCACAATCTTCTATCTTTAAAGCAAGTCCTCAGGTAAAAATCTTTCTCCTTGAAGTAGGCATTGGCAATGGCTGATTCCACCACGTGGTGAATTCCTAGGGAATTTATCTCCAGCCTTCCAGACAGAAATCTTTTCTAGCTCTTCCTCCTCCGAGGCATCGGCAAAACTCTTCACTACACCCCAGCTTCATCTAAGAATTCTGAGGCCGCCATATTAATTGTCCATAAGCTTGATGCCCACAAACCCTGTCTGTGCCTCTTAATCCTGACACCTAAGTCCTCAGTCTGGACGCGGGCCTCACAGTACTCTTGCACACCCCACCCACCCAGAGCTGCTTTCTTCCTATTCCCGTGCCCCGTCGCTCAGATCAGTGCAGCATTATCCTCCCTCTCTCTCACCATCTCCTTGCCTTACCAGAAACCTGGCCAAGCACCAAGGACACCCCTGCTTCTTTCTCAGGTGGAGACCCTCTCTCTCCCATGCCCTCCCACCATGGAACCCTCAGCCCCAACACAGCCTTGCTCCCTGACGCTGCTTTCCGACTGTCACTCTGCTCTTGTGCGCAGATGTCTCCTCTCAAGTCTGGGTCACGCTCACCATAGTTGACATCTTGACTCTCCTGTCCTTCCCTCCCCCATTCATTGAGAAGTTTGACACCTTGCTCACGATCCTCCCCTCTACTCACTCATGTTGGGGACTTTACTACTCACGGGAAGGCTCATGCAGCATCAAGTCTGGGCATCATGACTTTACCTCTGTACTTGAACTATCATTATACTTGAGATCTTGGCATCATTAAAGGCTGTCTTCCCTCTGAAATCCTGAACTTGAGTGTCCTTCTCTTGACCATGACCTTCTATCATTCTGCTTTATCCAGTTGCTTATCAGACTCTTACAACCCCCTAGACCTCCAAGCCATGGCTCCATGTTTTTCTATCCAGCGTCGTGTCTGGAGTTCCTCACTTTCTCCTCTGTATTGATAAATTTGTATGTGTCTTCTCCACCGTGCATTTCTACCACATTGTCATTTTACATCCAAATCATGGATCAATCTAGTGACCTGCTTTTCTGGTTTCCACACACAGGCAACTCAGTTGTAATGGAGAGAAATCACACAACCACTCTGAGCAGACATCACAGATGCATGGAGTCCAACACTCATCGTACTTGTGAATCATGGACTAGATCCCTTCCCAGTGTCTTCAATAATGGCCATTCTAATTTTTCTTTCTGTGCTCAAACCCACTGAGAAACTCAGTGTCTTTACCATGAACTCTCTCAACTTCCTGCTCTTAAGCTTTCAGAATCCTCTGGGTTTGTATTTGCCACTACTTCCCTCCTACATTCCCAGAGGAAAGCATGTCCTCTTTCTGTTTCTGTCCCTTTCATCCTCTGTATGCTCACACTTTTACATTTGTGGTCACTTGTGTACAGTTTCAGCCACTATTCAGCTTCTCTGCCTCAACAGCCTATGAAATCTGTTGTCTCTTCAATATCTTGAAAAATATTTGCATCTTACATGACTCCTGCCTACTCACTACTTTTCTCTGTCTTCCTTTTCATAACCAAACTGCCTGCCTATCATCTCCACTTCCTTCTCACTCATTTCTGGCCCTCTGGAACCAAGCTGCTCACAGGACTTAATAGCACTACTCCTGGCATTTCACAACAGTCTCTCATCTGGCAATCCCATGGTATCTCATTGTGTTTGACTTTGATGTCACATTCGACACTACTGCCTATGTCTCTGTAAGTTCCCTTGCTCCTTGGTGTCTCTGATCACACTGCGCTCCCATGTTCATCTCGGCAACACTGGCCATCTTTGCTCAGCTTCTGTTAAAGTCCTCTCATTGCCTGCTCATCCCTTTCAAAATGCAAGGCCTCTTTCTAGAAACTGTCTAATGTCTTCTTTAATTTTATTTTTGACCAGTTGATTGACCTGTTGATTTCCATGTATTTATGTAGTTTTCGTGGTTTCTTTTGCCGTTGATTTCCAATGTCATTGCACTATGATCTAATACCATGAATGAGATCATTCCAATCCCTTTGCACTTGCATGTTCTATGAGCTAGAATGTGGTCTAGTATGTGGTCTATTCTGGAGAAAGGACCATGTACTGCTGAGGAGAACGTGTATTCTTTTTATTGGCTGGAACTAAGTCCATTTGTTCAACTCTTACGATTTTAGTTCAGCTGTTGGTTAATTTTTTGTCTAGCTGACCTGTTTGTGACAATGGGGCAGGTATTGGTGGCCCATTACAATTGTATTAATGACTATCTGATTTTTTATGTCCATTATTGTTTGTTTTATATAGCTGGGTATGCTGCTAATTGGTGCATATAAATATTCCTCTTGATTGTTCTCTTAACCAATATGTAGTAACATTCTTTGTCTCTTCTGCTCAAAAATAAATAGCACTGCTATACACATATAACAAACTCAGAAATTAGAAAAAAATACCTTTCACAGCAGCATCAAGAAAAATGAAATGTTTAGGAATCAGTCTAACAAAGGGAGTAAAAGATCTTTACACTGAAAACTACAGTAGTCTGAAAAAGAGATTAAAGATGATATCAGAAAATGGAAAGATATCTCCTATTTTTGGATAAGAAGGAAATGTATAGTGAAAACAGCCATACTTCCAAAGCTGTTGCACAAGCTTAATGCAATCCCAATCAAAATATCAGTAGCATATCTAAAAGGAATAGAAAAAACAATCCTAAAATTCATTTGGAACCAGAAGAGATCTAAAGTAGCAAAAGCAATTTTAGGCAACAAGGGTAAGGCATGGGCATCACAATCCCTGATTTGAAGTTATATTATAAAGCGTGGTACTGGCAAACAAAACAATAAAACCCCAAGGATCAGTGGAATAGAACAGAAGATGCAGAAACAACCCTAAGCACTCAGCTACTTTTTCTTTGACGAAGGCATGGAGCACTTTCAGCAGAAAAGAGACAGCCTCTTTAATAAAGGGTGCTTGGGAAATGCGCTTTCCACATGCTGAAGACTGAACCTAGACCCATATCTCTAGCCACACACTAAGCTAAAATCAAACTGGATCAAAGATCTCAGTATAAAAACAGAAAAAAATCTGCTGGAAGATAGAATAGGTAAATCTCTTGTCAATATTAGTACAGGCAAAGACTTTATGGGCAAAATTCCTATCCCATAAAAAATACTACAGAGAATCAACAAGTGGGATCACATCAAATTAGAAAACTTCTGTACACCAAACAAAATCATCAACAGATTGAAAAGACAACCCATGGAATGGGGAAAACATTTTACCTTCTACTCTTCAGACAAAACATAACATCTAGAATATATAAATAACTTTTAAAAATCAGACCCTCATATTTAAAGAGCCATTCCAAAAATGGGCATCTGTGGTAGTCAGGGGTTATAAGGAGAACAATTACAATCAGGACGCAGAATTCATATTATTTTATGATGGTCACCCAGAGTTAAACACAAGAAAGTGCAGGAAATCTGTCCACAACACTAAAGGCCCAGAATATTCAGCCAAGGGCCTGGCTCCCACAGCAATGTCCTGCATGAGTCCAGCTGAAGACCTAGAGCCATGACAGTGCCTCCCACAAGTCCAGCTGGAGGTCTAGAGCCCATGAGAAGGACTCACACCAGTTTATTTTATGGATCTGTGCTGGGAAGGCCCAAAGGTCAGCAGTGGAAACTAGAAAGTCTATGCCAGTGGGGTGAAAGAGCTGTGCTGGTAGGTTGAGGGTTCTACACTGGAGCTGAGAAGTCACACTCAAAATAAGGACCAGGGCTGCCCTGAAAAGTACCACAGCCATCCTCAGTGACAAGGAGGTGCCAAGGTCTCCGATGATAAGAACAGTTGAGTACATGCCAGGAAGCCAGTGTGAGTTTGTCCTGGAGATTAAACAGCCACATTTTCCCCTCTGGAGCCAGGACGCGATGCTCGATATAGGGACCAGAGCTTCCCCAAAGTGAACCACAGCTACTCCCACCAACAAGGTCCCAAGCTCCTCTGATGACAATGGCCAGACTCATATTGAGGAAACCAGCATGACAAGCTCCTCCAGGAGAACCAATGGCTCAAACAGCAACACTTAGAGAAACCCACAGCACCTGGCTCTTCCTCTCCACGTCTCTATTAGTGCTGGCAACTTTCCTCAGGTGGACCGTCTACACTCGGTACCACACTGATTTAATTCACCTGGTGTTAAGTTGACCACCAGTTTTTAATCCAAAACAGCATCTGAAATGAGTAGACACTTCTTAGCTGAAGACGTACAAATATATATAAAAAAAAGTTCAACACCACTGGTCATTTGAGAAATGCAAATTAAAACATCAAGCTGCATGTGGTGGCACATGTGGGGGGAGGCTGAGGCAGGAGGGTCACCTCCTACACAGTGAATTCATTCACCTTCATTCGCCTGCATAGTGAATTCAAGCCCTGCTTGAACTACATAGCAAGATTCTGTCTCAAACACAAGCAAACAAACGACCTAACATTGGGATTTTCTCTCAATCCACAAAGAATGGCTATTATCAAGAAATCAACCAATAACAAATGCTGCTGAGGAGAAAAAGAAACTTTTCTCCATTTATGGTGGGAGTGTAAACCACTATGGAAATCAGATGAAGATTCCTCAAAAATCTAAAATTAGAGGTTCCATTTGACCCAGCTGTTCTCCTTCTGGGCTTCTTCCTAAGAGTTAAAAGCATCATATGACAGTGACGTATGCATACCCATAGTTAAATCTTGGAAACAGTCCATATGCCCACGAACAGATTAATGGATAAAGAAAATGTTGTGTTTATATATGATGAAGTACTACTCGGCCATAAAGAAGGATAAAGTTGAGTTATTTTGGGGTTAATGAATGCATCTTGAGACAATAATTTTAGGTTAAATAAACCAGACACACAAGTTTAAATATTGCATTCTCTTATGTAAGAGACTCAAAAGGTAAATAACGAGCAAAACAGAATAGATATTGGGAAGTAGGAAGAAAATGTTCAAATGGAAGGAGAATAAAAGAGGATGATGGAAAGGAAAAGAAAAGGAAAAATAAAATGAAGGATAAAATTGGAAACAAACTTTTGTTAATGGATGGGGAAGAAGGGCTGAAGGGAGGGAAGAAGAATGGGGAAAAAATAAAAAATAAGATATATGGTGTACTGATACAAATTCCCTGTGATGAATGTGGTCATTATGTGTACTAATAAATATGTATTAAAAATAATAAAGGATATTAAAAAAGAAACACAGCTTGTAAGAACTCTCAGATGGCCATAAATCTATGGGTCTATTTTTTATTTGTTACTGTATTTCATTAAACAAAATGTCTATCTTTATAGAGATGCCACACTATCTGGTTACTGTTGCTTTGTAATCAGATAATGTAGGTGCAAGTGTGTACAGCTTCTTTTTTGTTATTCTAGGTGCTTTGAATTTTCTCAAAAATTGTAGAACCAGTTTGTTAATGCCTACGGAAAAGCTAGCTGGCATTTTGATTGGTTTTCATATTGCATTCACTCTATGCATTAATTTAGAAAGAATTGGTATATTTTTCTTGAAGACAGAAACTCCTACATAAAAGGTCTTAAACTCATTCAATTTATATGCAACTCTAAAGTTTATAAGGCAAATAAATTATCTCATTTGATCCATCTTTCAACCTGCTGGGTTGAAGAAAAATGCCAACCTCACTGTGGAAATTAGAAAATGCAATTTCAATGGATTTGACTTAGTTCAAAGATGTGAGGTCGTGGTGGTTCCACGTGGCTTGACTTTTCTCTTCTACAATATATCTGATGCTTGATTCTGTAAATATTGACCTGCTGTATCTAAAATGCTGCAATGGGTGCCAAAGCAGAGATCTGACAACACAGAGATTCAACTCGACGCTTTTGCTCTCAACTTGAGTGTAGAAGAACCTAAAGACACAGTCAGCCCTGCTCTGGGATGTCCTTGTTTGGTGGCCCCAACCTTTTTGTGCATTACCATCATCTCGCAAGCACTATATATGCAATCATTGAAAATCTGCATTCTTATGCCTTCCCACCAAGATTTCTAGTCAGTTGTCTGGGGTGTCAGTATTTTATGAAAATGCTTCAGGTGATCCTAATATGCTGCCAGATTTAAAATTTTATTATTATATTTCTAGGGACAGGAAGAGCAGAGAGTCAGAGGAGGGATTTCAGAGACTGGGAAGGGAACTGCCTGGCATATCAGAGGAGAGTCAGAACTGCCTGGCATATCAGAGGAGAAGACTGGGTGGAAAGTCTGTCAAAATCTTCCCAGAATTGGAGATGCTAAAGATGTCACACTCTTCTCTGAAGACTGACCTCAGAGGCTTTAAAATACACTTACTCTTACTGAAGAACAAGACACTCATCTTAGAAGTGGGGATGTAGCTCAGTGGCAGAGCACTTGCCTAGCAGTGCAGGGGTCTGGGTTCAATCCCAACACTGGTGGGCTGGGGTGGGGTGGGAGGAGGTGAAGAAGAAAACATAAATTCAAGTTTCATAAAATCTGATACATTAATAACAGGAAACGGAGATTCTGTTGTCCTATTCTGCTGAGTCAGAGGGGGACTTGATGAGTGGGCGGGCACAGGGCAGCGCTGGAACTCAGCTGCAGGGGGCTTCTGGGCAGGCTTTCTTCCTGCTCTTGTGGCAGAACTGATTTTCATTAACGAGTCCTTTAGGCCACAGGCTCCCAAGCCTTGCTGCTGTAGAATCACTTTCAGAATTAAAAACATAGATTTCTGGGTCTACCAGGGCATCTCACTCTTTGACCTGGAGACCAGCAATGGTTGCAACCACTCATTTTTTCCTTCCCGCCTTTCTACTACTGAATTTCTGGCCTGTTTGGTGACCTGCAGGCTCTAACGGAACCTGACACTGGGGTCCTTGGCAACTCCCAAGTGGGTGATTATCTGTGACTTTTGCTTCCTGGAATATCCAGACCTCCTTGCAGAATGAGGGGTAAACAAGGTTTTGTAGATATATGTATCCAAAGCTTTTCCTCACTTCTGCAAGGTAAGATACAGATTTAAAATAACAATTTTAAGGCCACAGAAATGTAAATACCAAGACCTGAGCTCCCTGAAACATGTTTACAGCAGAAGCCACCCTGGCCTTGGTGGCTGGCTTTGCCCTGTCAGACAGGGAAGGGCTGGGGCGGTGTTTGACCCCAGCCCTCAAGGGCAGTAGCCCTCTCCATAGGTAAGGGCCTAGTTGTATTTATTTTTTAACAGGTAATTTAAACATTCCTTGGATTTTCTTAATCTCTTCCTTTATTTTAGGATCAAGATTCTGCTCTTTACTTTCTCAATTAAGCCAATTTATGGATTTTTAATAGTCCTAAAAAATGCGGGGTGTAATGGGTCTTTAAAAATAAAAAGCCTAAATTTAAATACTGATATAGACCATCCTGAATAACTTTAAAGCCCAAAAGTTGCAGTCTTCTTAAAAGTACAATTCCTAGCTATGATTTTTGGCTTTATTGATTCGTTTTTTGGCCCCCTTTTTAGGTATCTCATTTTCTCTGTCCCACCTCAGCCCCAGGCGCACCCCGAACCCTGTGCTCCGGGGATTCCAGACCCCGCAAAGAACCGCCGGAGCAGCTCCCTAGGCCACAGGCTCCGCTCCTCCCAGGGCTGGGCAGCGCTGGGGTGGGGACTCTGGCTGGCCGCCAGCCAAGGGCTGCCCTCTGCCTTCATCTGCTGGGACGCTGTGGCCTGCGGGTTCAGAGCCTCCCATTGGGAGAGCCTCGCTGCTCTAGGGGACTCGCCAGGGTGCAGCGTGGGAGCCGTACCTGCTGGGGCACTAGTTACACAGCAGCGGGGGCCCCAGCTGCGCCCCCTCCCCACGCCCGGAGCCCGCCAGCTTTGTGCCTGGACTGCTGGGCATCCCTGTTTTGCACCCACGCCCCCCCCACCAGTTGGCTGTGTCCCTTCTTGTACCTTCAGTCCCTCAAGCAATGGTCCTCACGTGACAATTTAATCCCACAGACCTCAGGGCCCCGGGTCTGGTGCTGGGAAGGAACATCGCCTCTTGTTTTAAATGCGCTTCCTGGGCAGCTCTCATGCCCAACTGGGTCAGATCTGTAATTCTGGGGAGGGCAGGGCGGGCCGCAGACCCCTGGGCTTCTGCATCCGTGCAGAGATAGGAAGCTGACAGAGGAGAAACAACTTCTTTCTGCCTCCTGACTGCCATGCATTGAGCAGACTCTCTCCATGCCTTTCTGCCTTGGAGCCAGCCCATCATAGACAAACTTCTGAAACCATGAACCAAAATAAATGTCTCCTTTAAATTGTGGGTGTGGGTGTGGGTGTAAGGGGTGATCAAAGTATGTGGCGAAGGATTGCATTTAAAGGTAAAAGACATGTTGCTATCAGTCCTTGTTCGTGAACTGCTGCTCTCTTTAAGCACACTTCCCCATCATTCTTGACAGCAGTTCTGAGACTGTTTTGATTATGTCTTCATGCGAGGTGATTAGAAATACGGCTAATGCTGATGTTCAGTGTCATTCAAAGGGTAGACACATGTGAAAGCATCATGGCATGCTCTTTTCCACCTTGTCTACAGAATCTGGCGCTGTACAACTTCCGCTCGCCCCAAAAGTTCAATGATTATGAAAAATAAACACTTTGAACTGATTCAGGACAGGGAGGCAGTTACAACAGTACAGTTAATGACACTTGTGAAAGAGGACTGCCAGAACCGCTTCGGAAAGTGCCAAGAAAGATGGGATGAGTGTGTTTGAAGTGTGTGTGCTTTGAGGAATTTTAATAGCAGTGTGTCTTTCACTGTAATAAATTTTTTAAAAGTCTAAACATTCACCTTGTTTAAATCATATCTGATATTTTGTCCCCACAGGTTAACTAACACATCATGGGGGCGGGGTGAGAAAGATTGAGTAGGGCGGACTGATTGTGTCATCGGAGAAGTTAGAAGTTTAAGTCAGGTCAGCAACTCTACACCCTAAGATGTAGCGGGTCCCTCCTGGGGCAGCTTGTCTGTACCTCAGGCCGCAGAAGACCCACTGTAGAGTCACCTGGGCGGTATGAGGGGAGATGAGGAAGCACGGGCTTGCTGCCGCTCTTCAGGGGAGCTCCAGTCTTCACCTTCGGCTTGGGCGTCGTCTCCTGGCTTCCAGCCCAGACTCTTCTGCCTCCTCCTCAGATCCTTTCGCCTTCTGGTGTAGCTGCTTCGGCCTTCCCTTGTAGACCTACTGGCCTCGTAGTAGGGACTTGAGCAGGACCCTGCAGCGAGCTGCAGACCTTCGACTGCAGCGTTCTCTGTGTAGTGTCAGCCACCCTCTGCACCCTTCCTCATCCAACTCCGCGGCTGGCCGTCGTAAGCCAGTCTTCTGACTTCTAATACATGTGTGCATCTGATGCTAGACGTTTCTCTAGTAAAACACTGACTGATACAAATTGGTTCAAGTGTTTGGTAGAATTCAATAATGAAGTCCTCAGGTGTTTTCTTGGATGGCAGGCTTTTAAATTGTTGATTCAATCTCCTTACTCACTTTTGGTCCATTCATACTTTCCGCTTCATTGTTAGTCTTGGTACCTGTGTCTAGTTTATCTGATTAATCAGTGTGTAATTATTCACAATATGCTTAGTGTTTTATATTTCTGTGATTCAATATTCTGTTGTAATGTCTCTGCTTTCACTTTTTGCGTCTTCTCTTTTTCTTTATTGCAGTTAAAGGTGTGCTCATTTTGTTTATCCTTTCAAAAACCCTCTTGTTATTGATCTTGTCGATTGCTTGTCTAGTCTCTGCTCTGAGCATTCCCACTTGCTACGTTTTCCTCCTGCTCCCCTGCTCTGCTGTGACGCAGCACGGTGCTCTCACCGGGAGGCTGGCTCGGTGCTCTTAGACCTCCAGAACCAAAGCCAAAGGAACCTCTCTTGTTTTTAAAGTATCTCACCTCTATGTCTTTAGAGCAACACAAAACAGGCCAAGACAGCACACTTAAACTATTACTAGACTTTAGCACAGTGCGCCCTGCCCCACCCACCCAACAAACTCGAATCTTTCTTCTCCCTACGTCCCTGGAGACTAGCGCGCTGTCTGGCACACAGGAGTCTCAGTAAATGACCCAGACTTTAACATCAGCGCTGTTAGACTCCAGCTCGAGGCTGTGCCTGTCTCCCTGCGGGCACCTGGTACTGCTACCCTTTTGCTGACTGTTTGTGTCTTAAACTAATCATCTAAGTCACTCAGGAGGGCAGCAAACCATAATGGATGCCAGAGCCCCAGGACTGCAGACCCCTGCACAGCCCCAGTTTTCTTTTGCAGGCCATTCGTGCCATGGCATTGTCCCCTGGGAACCATTCCCTGTAGTCAGGCCGATGACAGCTCCTGCAGACTCCCCTTCTGGAAGGACTCTGAGCCCTTTCATTCCTGCTCATCTGAATTCCCAGGCAGGCTCAGCAGGTCCCTAGTGAACAGGCTGGCGTGACACCAAGCCCTTTCAGCATTTCAAGCCACTTTCTCCCAAGCCACGGCTCAGCGCCCGCTCACCTGGCAGTGTGATTCCCCTGCAGGCGTCTGCTTCCTCTTGCCCCGGGGGCTGGTGAATAAATCAGGTGCTTCCTGGCGGACTGAGAAAGTGGGTTCTGTTTAAGGATCAGAGCGTCATTTAGACATAATGAAGGACGCGGAAGAGTCGTTTGGCTTGGCCTGAGAAAAGCTATTTCTAAACAAGCCACGGCTATCTGAATGTGGTGGAATCTCTGTTCCACCACAAGCACAAGGATGGGATTGTGCAGCTCCTAAATAAACAAATGAGCTCAGAAGTGAGCAGTAAGAGGCTTTGCGAACAGAGTATGCTTGAAATGTACCAACAAGAAATAAATGTTGCCTCTGTTTTCGTGTTGAGTGGGAGACTTTCATAAACCCTTAAGGGAAGGAAATAAACACAGAAGTTAAAAGATGAAACAAGTGTGAAAAAAACCATGTGCATGTATTGCTAATCATAAGAAAGTCAGTCTATTGATAGTTTAATTTCTAACTGGTATGTGGTAATATCAATTCAAATTTTATTAAAAATATTATCCTGGAGAAAACAGGCAATCTGTAAATAATTAGTAAGCAGAAGAGATAGTGAGTGAAGGCCCCCATGCCCAGCATGCTCAGTGCTTTCTGTGTCATACAGCAGACAGAGAATCCAAATGGTTTAGGGTAAGGAGACTGACTTGCTTATGTGATCTGAAAACCCAGAGGTTGGAAAAAGTTCCAGGGTGCAGGTTTATGCCAAAGCCCCGCCTTCTGGTGGGCGCTTTGCTCCGTACCCTCAAACCGGCTGCTTCTCAAGTCTGTTGCTGCCAGTTCTCCTGTCCCTTTGTCCCACAGTTGACTCGATGGAATGTACACGTCCAACTCTTGTGAAGGTGAAAAAGTGTGCTCCGGAGGCAGACGGCCAACCCAGATCCCGCCTCTGCCTGAGAGATGCACCTCGTAAACACAAGTTCCTCATCTGGAAAGTGGGAATGATCATCACAGTCTAGGGTCGTTGTGAGAATTCAAAGAGAGGGTGAGATGTAGGCTGGCACAGACCAGTCACTTTGTAAATGCCACGGGCTCATCCTGGACTTATTGGACATGTACTCAGTGTCAGGCACTGGCGTAGAAGAAACAAGAGTTGAGACTACAGACCAGGAGCAAGGCTGTTAGATGCAGGCTAAAGGTATGTTAGGCCTGACGTCCTGCAAGACTAGGGCACTGCTGGCGTCTAGCAGACAGCACTGGGGGAGCGAAAGAATGAATGTGGTACTGGCCTCCAGCATTCTCCGAGTCTTTAGGTTTCTTATGCAAAGGACAGATTTGGTCCCGTGTTTACTTTCTATTCAGTACTCTCACAACACAGGGCCAACTGCGGTCACCTCTCTCGAGCACCTGTGCAGGGCACAGCTATGCAAAGAGACAGAAGCAGATGAAGTTGTTTCCCTGATTATTTACTTTTGGATGACATTTGGGCAAGTGCTCCACTGTCCTGAGAAATGTGCAATACTTTCAGACATCATAGATTGAGATGGGTGAAGAACTTACTTCGGGAAGACAAAAGGCAATAAAAATCTATTTGAAGTAATCATAAAGTTAAGATATTCTTTCTCCTACTGCTTATCATTTTTCCTGAGTTTTCACTTTTGGTTTTAAAAAAGGCAATGAGATATTACAGCTTTAAGCATTCTCTTTCTAGATTAATTTATTTAACCATCAAGCGATCCCTCTCTGCTAGCCACTGTGCCTGGCGACACTGGGGGCTCATATAAGCCTGAGAAGCTCCCAGAGTGGTGGGTGGTTGACAGCAGTACACAGGGTGGTGCTGTGGGCTCCAGCCCCAGCCCCGCAGGGGCCAGCTCACCCCCAGTGATGGGCACAGCCTCTCTGTAAGATGTCAGATTTACCCCTGGGAGTTACCTGCCAGCAGCTGGTACTCTCCACACATACCCCGTGCTTCATGAGAGGAAATCTGAGATGTGGAGAAGGGAACTGATTTACTCTACCTGTGCCCCAAGAGAGCACAGCCCTGGGTTCCCTTCTTCAGAACACTGCTGACCTAACAAGGAGCTAACGACCATGTTCTGACACTAAGTCGCACGTCACTGGTCAGTATAACATAGCCTAAGAGAAATCACGTTACCAAGGAAAGACTTCCAGGAATCTTCTCAGCTGGTGTGGCAGCTAACAGATGAGAGAGAATGGGGCAAACGTCGTGGCTCCAGGAGCCTGTGCCCTTAAACATGGGAAAAGAAAGCCCACAAGAAAACAAATTTTAAAAGCCTAGGGAAATGTCATTTGTTAAAATCATCTTTCAGTGTTTTTTCTTTATAACTCCTTGGCTCAGCACACAGGAACATTTCTTGCCTGTGAAGATGAACACCAGATGGGGACAGGCGCTCGAAGCTGGGCAGTGAGGCTCTCTGGTCGGTGTCAGCACTGGCCACAGCCCCGTGGCACTTGTTGGGCCTGGGCAAGGACGCCTGGGAAGGAGAACAGGGCTGTGCCGTAAGGGCAGAAATGTAGTGGGAGGACTTCTTTTTAAGCCAGGGTGTGAAGTTGCTGGACCTCTCCGTGGCATCAGCTTCGAAGGCACTGAGCTCTAATTTTCCTCAGAACTGATGCTGTTATTTGTTGGCTGGTTTTCTGTCAAAAAAGAAAAAGAAAGGAAAAAGTTCCACTGAATTAAACAAATAGTGGCTTTTTCCCCCCTGTGTGCAGTGGATATTTTGAACACATCTGGGCAAGATCTTAAACTTACCAACTGATTAATCCAAGAGTCTCAGACTTCCCAGGGAGGTTTTATTGCATTACTTCCAACTTTTATCACTTTACTTCCAATTTGTATCCTTGGGGACAGAACAAAAATGATTTTGTGAATCACAGGAAATTGTTCAAGCTGGGTACAATTTAATATTGTCTGAGGATACTCAGAACCACAAAGAAACTGAGCACTTTTTCCTAGATTCTAAACCAGGATCCAAAGTGGCAAAGCAGATTTTTTTTTTCTTAATTCAATAAAATGACAGAACAAGTTAAGTTATTAAAGATCTGACACCCAACCAGGATTCTAAACAACTGGGCAAACTGAATTACTCTTTCTAAATAATATAGAAGAGAAATGAAAGCATGCAAGTTATGATGCCTAAGAATAAATTAGGAAAACATGTTTAGTTTTATGAAGAAATTTTGTGTTTGAGACTTATTTTTTTAAGACAGCCAGTAGGATTAAAGGGAAAGGAACCTTCCCCATAGGTATTACAGCTTGCCTCCCTGTATGTGTGGTTCAGGAAATACAGTACCTGCAATCTGTGAAGTCAGGATGGGCGAGAAAAAGATATTTGCCCTGTACAGCAAAAGATTCAGGGAAACAGATCTGAAAACGTGAAAAGAAAGCCAAGCATTCTCATGTAATCCAAACCCATGTTAATGAACAGCATGATATTTTAACTTTAATGTGTGTCCTCGTGGTGTATTCAGAAAATTGTGAACCCTGTCTTCTTAATATAGTTTATCCTGGGCATAAAAGGTCCCGGACTCCCACAGATACCTAACTCTGTGAGTGCTCAGATCCCTTACATAAAATGATGTAGTATTTATATAGAACCTATGTACATCCTCCTATATACTTTAAATAATCTCTCAATTTCTTATAATACCTAATAGAAGGTAAATGCTAGATACTGTACTGTTCAGGAATGGCAGGAAAGAAGTCACACAATCAGTTCAGAAGCAATTTTTTAAAATATTCAGTTGGTAAAAAAAAATGTTAAGCCAGTTGAATCTGTAGTTGAGAAACCCACAGGGTTGACTGTATTTTGTTCTGGACTAATTTCTACCTTTCACTAAGAGAAATTACTTGGAAACATATTCAAGAGTAATTATGGAATTACATTCATAGGAAAAGAAGTGATGGTGGAAATCATGGAAGGAAGCTTATGCCTTCATGTAAAGTGAGATTCTCCCTCAATATCATCACTCAAAATGTTGCTAATAAGCAATATCTTAAAAAGTTTGGTTGAGGAAGACACAGTGGCCTAAAATGGGGCTGCCAGATTTACCAGCTAAAAATACAGGATTCTGCTGGCACAGAGGGTCATGCCTCCAACCCCAAACTCCATAGTGGAGGTTGGAGGTCACCATGAGTTTGAGGCCAGCTCGGACTACATGGCAAGATGCTGTGTCAAATAAACAAAACAAAAATGTCTTTGGATTTCTAAGAAACATTTTAAAATATATGTTCCATGCAATATTT